>JAGDQP010003537.1:6067-19509 GCA_022664845.1 Lepisma saccharinum | reverse complement strand
GCACTTGATTGTGCAGCAGTGTGTAGAAGGAGAACGATCTACTCCACCTTTTGGAAGTGTGGCTTGTGATTGATTATTGCAGTGTCGGAGGACCACATACGGCATACCATGTATCAATTTCGCCAGGGACATGCAGCCAGCGCAGCGACACGAAACATCAATACCGTATATAGTCAGAGAGCTGTAGATATGCGAGAGTGCCAGAGGTGGTTCCATAGATTTCGGTCTGGGGACACCATCCTCACCGTTAAGCCACGACACGGGAGACCTGTGCAGCTGGACAACGACCTCCTGCGAGCAGCGGTAAAGGCAAATCCAATGCAAACTGTTGAAGAACTGGCTAGCGAACTCCATGTCACCCGTTCGATCGTTCATCGTCATCTGCAGGACCTTGGGTACTTGTCGAAAGCTCGGAAAATGTGTACCCCATGCGTTAACGGTTCAACAGAAGCAGCAGTTTGTTGATTTCTGCGGGAACCATTTCATGACAGAATGGTGACAGGGGATGAAAAGTGGGTCATCTACCATAACAATACACGCAAACGGCAGTGCGTATCTAAAGGGGTGGGCGAAGGAGCTGTGCCTAAACAGGATCTCCACCCCTGCAAAGTGATGTTGAGTATTTGGTGGGATATCCGTGGGATAATCCATTTTGAGCTCTTGCCACGTAACCAGACCATCAATGCAGATGTATTCTGTCAGCAGCTTGAACGCCTACGGACTACATTGCTAGAGAAAAGTCCTTTTCTGGTTAATCGCAAGGGTGTGCTCATCCACGGTGATAACGCGCGCCCACACACGGCAAGAAGGACATGTGCTAAAAACGAGGAATGTGGCTAGAAGAAATTACCTTATCCAGTGTTTTCACCAGATCTTGCACCAACGGACTACTGTTGTTTTCGGAGCCTGCAAAACCATCTTTCCCGGGAAAACAGTGCAAAATGAGAATGACGTGCGACGTACAATGACTTCTTTCAGCGGGGGATTCAACAACTGGTGGCAGAGTGTTGTTTAGTCCGGTTGAGATTATTTTCCTGACTAACGGTAGTGTTCCAGGTAAGTTATCATTCTTTTTCCTCACGGTGCAAAAATACGACATTACTTATGGGATAAGCTGATATTTCGAATATTGTATGCTACGTCTTGGGGAAAAGAGTCCAGAAATATTGAATTTCTATAGCTTTCGAAACATATTTTTGCCGGAATTTTTTAATATGTTGCGTGATTGTAGGAAAAGTGATGAGTGTATATAAGAATGGCTGTGGTTTAATCCGATAAGCAAGTCAAAGGGTATGGCGCTCGGAAATGACAAGCCTGTGATGGAATACTACAGGCGAGTATAGCCATTTGTGAAAATGGTTACCCCCCCTTCACAATAATATATTAACTAATCTTCGTAAAAGGTTTACTGTGTTCTTTACTTGTCTGATTTTCTGAGTATGACATTTTCAGATTAAACGTTACTCCTAAATATATTGCTTTTGATTGATGTCGAACTTGTATGTCATTTTTACTGTGATGTGGAGGAGATTAGAATTTCCACGAATACGTGAATGACAATGAGATGGATGGTGATTAGACGTATTTGCTAATTTAAAGATGGTTTCTATTTGCTGCACCAGTGAGGAAATGCGTTGTAAAGTGGAGTTCATGTTTCGTACGGAATGACCAGTTGACAACCTGCGACATCTACGTATGGGTATAAAATAATATTTGGTTACAGTACAAGTAACGCTGAAAGAATTAATCACCTGAGATGCCTTGCAGCGCAATTAAATTAGATGAGAGCCTACAACAGTGATTTCGCCAGACTCCCTTGTGGGTGGGTATCACCCCCAAATTCTCGGCAACACACCCAAGCTTATTTTTTTTGCAGTAAAATCGATAGAAAACGTGCAAACTCCATTTACACCCTCCCAATTTTGACTTTACTCCCTTCAAACTGAAAATACTGGCGGAAACCCTGGCCTAGAATTAATTTAATATTGATATAAGTAAGATGAATAGTGAGAAAATAATGAATAAGACGTATGTAAGAATATGGAATGACTACAGTATATATATATGTAAAATCAGAATGTTATATCTTATCAAACGCTTTCTCTAAATCGAATAGTAACAGACACGACTGTATGGGTATATTGTTCATTTTATTTAATTAGACGGAGTAGCCGGTCTAGAGTAATTACATCGTTTTGGTCTAAAATCTAGTTGATGTGTTAGCAATAGGTAATGGTTACAGTGTTGTCAGTTTTCCGAAATTTCCCACAAAATACTTTTAAAAAATCCCGATTTTTGTAAAATTTTCCCTCTTACTAAGTTTACTTTTCAAAATTAGGCTACTGAGAATTAAAACATAAGAAAACTGCCAAAAATATTCAACAAAATTTCTCGATTTTTAAAACTTTTATTTCCCTTTTCCCTTTCATGTGGTCCCTCACAAATTTTCATAATTAATCACAGGGGCTAAAATCTAATACTGCTACTGTCATCATACAGGGGGCTAAATTATGAATGCAGATCAACAGAAAAGTCAATTTTGATGTTTTCTTTAGCAGAAAGCTGGTTTTGGAAAAATAAATGTCCTCAATTGCTATACTAACCAAGAAGTACAATACATTAATAATTATTGCTTACCAATCTAGCTTCTGTAGCCTAAGCGCATACAGCGACATCTCTGTTCTATTTCCAAAACCAGAAGCATGTGACTCCTTTGTCAGCAATACGTCACGATTTTTCTTACCTACAAATAAAGAGGAATGAAAACATAATTAAATGCCTGTCGGTGGTGGCGGAGGAATATAAAAAATATATACTAAATAGTAAAATAATTAATTATCAGGATGATTAGAGAAACATATTTAGTAAATATCATACAACATTCATAAAGCAACATTTAATTCAGCTCACTCAAATCGTGGACAAATAGCTTGCGTTGCGATCAGGTCGCATTCCAGAAGGTAGTAAAATTTAATATGAACACTTCTTAGACGTTTTACTAGGCGTTCATAGATGGCGGGATGTGTTGGTTTTCTTTATTGAAATAAAATTTAAGAGAAACTTGCTGTTCTCGTAAGTTAAAAAATAGCAGTTATATCACTGTTTACTTCCTCATTCAGTAAATAGCTTTCCTTAACGATTGTGCTTATTATTCTGCAGATTTTAGTGTATAATTTTAAAGCAGTTCATAATTTTCTAGTTACATTTATATTTTTAGTTTATTTCAAAGCCAGTTCGTAAAGTTCAAAGTTGGTTAAATTCAGATCTTTTCTTAAAATACATCTGAGCAGTGTTGCCACACTTGGTACAATTGTGCCAAATTTAGCCCCTTTAGCCATTCAACGGTACCACGCTGGCATTTTCAGCTCTTTTTTGTAAATGAGTTGGTACGATTCTATAGCCCAATTCAGCTCCATTTAACAATTACGTGTCAGTTTGTTCTCAGGCTTTTCCTGTATCTAACGTTACTCATACTGTGTGTAGGACTCATTCAAAATACTGTTGAAGATTTATTCTGTGACGTTGCACCACTTAACGCTACGTACTTTGTGTGGAAAAAGTGCAAACACGATGTTCAACAAATAATGCTAGATGGGCACATGAAGGAGGAAGAAGCAGAGGAATTTTTACTACCCATCACTTCTTTTTTGAGAAAAATCAATTGAAGCACACGCACAAACCCTATTGCCGATTCGAAGTACGCAACAATTACCGACTGGATAACAGGAGCAGAGATTATGCAAGTTAGTTATGAGCCGAGTCCACTATTGTTGGTATTTTGTACCGCTGGATAGGTGAATGCTTCCCAGCATTCGCTAAGTCGATAATTATGGTGATGATGATTATTATAATGTACTTTCAACAAAATATTAGCTATATAATAGCTACAGTATACTTGTTACAAAACATAGTAGAATGAACAGTAACTGAATGCCTTTTAGCTTCGTGTTATAGAGCAATGTATTATAATGGCGTAGAAAAATTGAATTCAGCCCACTTTGTTTCAATTTGGTACTATTTTCAGCCCACTCTTTTCAGCCTGTGGCAACACTGTATCCGAGTAAAAATAAACTAATAATAATAAAATAAAAAACTTGTCAAAATCTTGGAGTGGTATTTTACCATTCGCTAACATGGAGACCACATCTCAAGAACGTGACATAAAGGGCTTAGCCAGCGATTCCGCCAGACCTCCCCCTGTAGGGGGATTTCACCCCCAAATTCTTAAGAACACCCCCCAACTTAAAAAATTGTTGCGGTTAAAATTCTAAAGAAACCGTGCAAATCTCCACTTACACGCTCCGAATTTTGATTTTACAACCCCCTCAAACTGAAAATCCTAGCGAAAACCCTGGACATAACTACAACGTTCAATAGGAAACAAATGTGAACTACACATAAACACAGTACTGAATACTTATAAAAACTTTTCTGAAACCAGTACGATTTCTCAGCATATGCTTTATACTTTGAAAATCTCAAAATCTTGGAACGTTACACTTACACAGTGACGCCATCTTCAATCTCTGTCATACCTCACAGGAACACCCCTCTCACTGTTTTGCACCTTATACAGCCATACATTCACAGATCAACCCAATAACTATAAACTTATCGATGTATTATCCACCCCTGACTGGATCAGGATCAGGGTTTCCCTGGTCACCCCTGGATAGAAGATAACTTCCATTCGCTTACCTAACTAAAACCCTGCGTTGTTATGTGCATACAGGGATTCCGCCAGGATTTTCAGTTTTGGGGGCTGTAAAGTGAAAATTAGGAGAGTGTAAGTAGAGTTTCGAACGGGTACTATCGATTTTTGACCACAAAAATGTTAAAGTTGTGATGAGGGGGTGTTCTCGAGGATTTGGGGGGTCTGGCGGAATCACTGTGTGCATCGCACCTCATGATCCTGAAACACACGATTATAATTTTAATAAAGATCATAATGTCTAACAATTATGAATAATGATGGATTAGAAATAAATAAAAAATAAAGATAATGATCTATACGTTATCTCCTATACCCCTAAACCCATCCGGTTTCCTTCAAACATCACCACTAAATGGAGGGAGCTAATCTACGAGTTAGCAAGAAATCAAAAATCTATTCACAAATCGATCACATTTCTTCCTAACCCCCCCCCCCCACATGAAATTCCCCTTGAAGATAAGCAAACTGCTATTGTTTTTTGTCGTGTGTGTTGTCTATCTATCAAGGAATTCAATGAATCGTTATACGTAATAAAGAGTTGTTTTTTTTTCTGTTTTTTAAACATTTTTTTTTTAGAAAATAACACAAACTAACGAGGCCTACTAAACTTGACTAAAATAATTTAAAAATAATGCAACGGTCACGGTATTCTAATAGTACCTACGTCGGACAAAATAGAAAATGAGACAAAGTTATATTTTGTCTGATATTTTATTGCAATATTAAAATAGTTACATCAATCTTAGTTGATTTAATCAAGTTGATTGTAAGCCTTGTCAGCTCGTTTTATTGTTTTCAATTCATAGACACAAGGCAAAAATTTTACTTAAAGCCTTTTCTTTTGTATATATAAAGATAAACGGAATCACCACAGGAACGTCTTTACACAAAGCTATTTTGACGATTTCGTCAAAATCGGTCCATTTGTTATGACCAAATAAATATAAGGGAATACATATATGTACATCGCATTCAGCTCGTTTCGTTAAAAATCAATTAAAACAATATTTATCGAACAAACGACACAACCAGAATTAGACAATAATCAAGGATCAGACCAGAAAATGAATCGCTTGCCTTCTCTCTGAAGTAAGTACATAGCCACTTCGAAGATTGATCGCTTTCAAACTGACTGACTGACCACTAAAGAACTTATTTGGTGTTTGAAGCTCATAATTTCTTATTGTTATTTTTAATAGATTATCAAGCTTTAAAAAGAAAAGAGATCTTGAGATATCTTATACAGGGTGTAACAGCATTTGACCTACAAAATTACTGACACCCAACCAAGAACAAGTTTTTTTTTTAATCACTTGTCGAGTTCGGCTTCGTTTTCCAGATACAGGGTTTCCAACTGATAGTCCAAAATTCACTTTGTTCAATGATAAATAAACGTTCTTCAATACATCGTAAACGACGCATTCTAGTAAAAATTTGTATCAGAACAAAGTGATATCATCTGCTGATCATTGTTGCTAACGGTAGAAAGTTTTTTTTTTAATAGTACTACCTCGGTATATTGGATACTTGGTACTCCAAGGTAATTACAAAGATCGTATGTGAAGCACAGAATATGGTGTTGCAATCTGTGAATTATATATGGATGCAAAACTTCAGATTGTCAGATTTTCAGCGTTTAAGGTGATATAATATTCACAGTTTGCAACCTTGCTTTCTGTGCTTTACTTAATTATGTTTACCAACATCACGGCCCTATCAGATGCCCAATAAACCGATGCAGAACTTCCTTGTTTAAATATGTCAGAGTTTGCAACACTGACCAGTCCATGACAACATAATTTTAAATACTAACATCCATCACATTGATACAGACAACTGTAAAAAATGCATTTATCGTGAAATATTTATTTTCTTTCATTCTTTTACTGTTTTATTTGTAAGGATTCGATTTTGGGCTCCAAGTTGGAACCCTTCCATGAAGAAAACGAAGCGGAATTGGATAAGTAATAAAGATAACACTTTTCTTGTTTTAGTGTTAGGAATTCACCTTCAATTTTTGGCTTGTTTTGGTGTTAATAATTCACCTTCAATTTATATCTTCACATTAATCTATCGTCTTGTATATATATTGAAGACGTTAGTAAATGGGAAAGAGTGAAAACAGAATTTATTTATAAAAAAATAATCCTGAAACATTAAAAAGTGTACACTCGCATTCACAAGAAATGGACAGTGGAGAAGTGTTTTTAACTACCTTACAAAACTCACTGGGAACTCCAAACTCATATACGTGGCAAACACAACGTATCGAATGATGTGACTCGTAAATCTATATCGAATATTGCTTTGATATTGTAAGATTGAGCAATTTAAACTTAAAAAAAAATACCTTTCAGAAAGTTTAACAATTTTCTATGAATCTAAGTGTACTTGATAGAAACATAATACGCTCTAAAATTTTTGTGCACACCATTTACACTTTTTCGTCTCGCGATTAACCCCTTTAAACGGAATTAAATATTCACGCCAGGCCTTCGCTGTGGCGATAATTTTAAATACCATTTGTGGATGCCAGCAAAAAAAAAGTACCTCCTTTCACGACGTTGACGAAACTAACAACAGATGGCAGTAAAGACAAACCTCCTCTAGTAGCTGAATATGTTTAATTACGATATATTGTCGTTAGATGGCAGCGAACGTAACGTTACGAAAGAACAACTAGCGTACGCCGTACGTCAAACTGCCCAAAGCAGCTGGTTGCTCTCGCGTACTTGTACTGTAAACCAGCTTGAAGGGTTAAGGAATGATGAATATACGAAATGTATTATTATTATTATTAATAATAATAATAATAATAATAATATTGTAAACATGTGAAAGTACAATAGAATTAAATTTGACAGAAATAAGACTTGAGGATGAGACCCGTCAGAACCATCTTTGTAAAGGAGGACACCACTGAATAACATTATCGAATGGAGAAATATAGAACCCATTGACATGAGACAAATAGTGAAGACATAAAGACGACACTGTTACATTCTTCTAACAAAAAAGAAAGTTCCATGAATAAAGAACACTCAATAATACTTTGTCATACTTCAAGCAGTCTCCTTCTCTTGACAGCTCCTGTCATTACGACAGAAGAGAGAGGGAGAGAGACATATAAGTCTGCTACGGATCATTTCACTCTGAAGATGTTGCCTTGAATGTTCCACATCAAAGACCATGGAACAAAGTTAAGTTTTTCAAAAGAGAGGGGTAGATGTAAAGTGTTCATGTAATATCAAAAATGAAAACATAAAAGCCAGTTTCTTTAGTCATTCAACTTGAGCGAAAACAAAGCCATAAAGGACCATCCACTTGCAAAGTTGATGACATAGAAGGAGTAGAAGAGGTCTTAAACTAAAAGGATGAAAGAACAAAGGCTTTCGCGTTAACGTTTGAGAAATGTTTATTTATACCTTTGAATGACAAACTCGTACGAAATTTCTGTCAACTTCTGACAAAATATAAAAAAAATATTGAGACATGACGATACAGTCAATAATAAAATACTTGTAAAGATAAAAATAGTAATGATTGATGTGTACACTGTGAAAAATTTTCAGGTATAATCCTTTAAAAAGCCAGGCAGCTTAGTTACATGGACATTTTTTTAGTAACTTGATTGACACAAATCAAATGTCATTCAGTTTTTATAGATCGAAGAATGAAAGGTAGTCTTCAAAGGGACTCGAACACGGTTTGTTGAATTAGAACTCTAGCGTTCAAGTGAACACCAGAACCAAAACAGTATAAAGGGTCAGAAATACATTCACCGAACTCTAAAGACAAACTAAATTATTACCACGAATTATGCAATATCACGACTTACATTGCGTTTTAATTACTTTTCGATTTTTCAATGACGAATCCTAATCTCCATGGGATGAAAAAAAAAATATTTCCTATTTCTGCGAAAATAAGCGATCAAGATAGCGTCAGCAAACAGTTGACCAGAACTGAACGTATAGTTACGATAAGCAACATTTTTCTTTCTTTCTGCGCATGTGCGCAAATCACACTGGAACTGGACACTGAGAATTTCCAACAACGTTAAACAAAATTTATCACTGCTTTTCCATTGACATTTCTTATGTATCATTACGGGTTATATCAAGAAATTTCTCAATTTTGTTTAACGATAAAGTAGATTTGAATTTGAACTCATTTATGACTTCTAGGCCTCTTTGGCTCATACCGTAATAGAGTAGGAGAGAGAATACCGAAGGTAGTGAGTGACCAGGGCCTTATCTAAGGTACCATTCCAGCATTCGCATGGTAAAACTGAGGGAATCCCTGAAAATCTCAGTCAGAATAGTCTTCTGTTGGTTTGTGTGTGGGATGGGGGTGGGGGTACGAACCCACATGTCAATCCATTGCCGATCCAAAGTCCACGGCATTACCAATTGGACCATGAGGGTTGGGTATTGAAGTAGAGGTAGTGACTCAGGAAAAGTATATTGTTGAAGTTGCTGTTGTTTATGAAAATCACAAATTTTGCATATTCCAAATCAATTATTGACCGCCGAGTTCGACCATTCTACTACAAAAACTTGTGGTTCAGTGTTAGACCTAGTTCTTGATCATGTTAAAATTAACTTTGAGGGTCCGGTCCGGGTGGAATCAAAAAGTTTCCAAACTATTGGCCCTTCTGCAGAGATACAACTGGCACTCTGAAGTAATAATAACTTCTCATGGATACGAACAAAGGTAAACAATATTTACTTATATGAGCTAGTGCACTTCAGATCATTATGAATTCATTCCGTATCCCTCTGCGTTCGTTCTATATCATTAGAGGAAGAAATAAACAAAGATTACTGCACGCCTCATGATTTTGTCGTGGTATGAAACATCCACACGCACACACATCCAACATTTACTTACATATAGAAGTAACCATTTGACCTTTTGGTAGAATCTAAATATAATTTCGAATCTATCTACGTTATTACACGTCACTCCGTCTTTACTTTAACAGAAGTATATGAAACCTAGCCACCCAACCAACCATATACAGATAAAAGGGATAATGTTTAAATACCAAAGATAGCTGTTGAAACACGGAATAACATATGAGATATTTTCATATATGTACGTACCTTTGTCTGCATCTACGGGCACTCAGTGTGCGGCAATGTTTCGCTTTTTGTTCTTCTTGTATTTTTTTTTCGTGAAATTATTACGTGCGTGTCGTGACATTCTCCCCCTCCCCATCATATGGTATAGAAGGGGGACGAGAGAAATGGCAAATGGGTGGAGGAAAAATAAAGCAACCTGGAAATCATTAAAAGTTCTGGAGAGACCGACAGAGAGAGAGAGTGAGAGTGAGTGAGTGAGTGAGTGAGAGAGAGAGAGAGAGAGAGAGAGAGAGAGAGAGAGAGAGAGAGAGGGAAGACTACTTACTGGTATTTTGTTTGGTACCCCCTGCTGTATATGATTGATTACTGCACTCATACACGACTCATACAATCTTTGCCGTAAACCAAACCGAAACATGTCATTGCATTCCTTGTAACCTTAGGTAGGCTAAATATGTATAATTATATGTTATAGATTCGACGTTACAACATAATGTAAATGTCTTGGTAACTATTTATTTTTACTGTATAATTTACGATGACTATTTTCACACATGTTAATTGAAAATAATATTCAATATATTTATACAAGTTTACACGAATCTCAGCTGGCGATGAAGGAAATTAATAGCTCTGTAAGTAAATAACCTTTCCGGACTGGTCTTTACTGGAGATAAAGACTAAGGGTTTTTCATGTAATTACTATCTAGTGCTTAAGATTTTCGTGTTGAGGTGGGGGAGAGTATTTTTGTGATCTGGGAGGTAATATCCCCCCTCGTCATTCCCCTGAAAGAAACACTGATCTATACAGAAATCGACTAATCGTATTATGGAAAATGTGTAGGACCTTAAAGAAATGATTACATATCTTTGTACTTTAACGGATGTTAAAATGCGTTGACATGAACCATTATTTTCAAAAGATTTGTACCTAAATATTTCATTTTTACCTTATTAATTATTTCCAATTTTTTTTTCAAGAATATGCAACATTTAATTCTTCAATTTTTTAATATAAATCTCAAATTTCACTTTTATTTTTTTGCATAAGCGCTCATTACCAGAACTGCACTAGATGGGACATGGAATTTGTATATAGAAAAATGAACCGTTGGTTTAACAAATCATCTTTTGGAAGTGTCCTTATTTAAATTCTTTGCAAGATAAAAATTAATTGTCTTTCAAGGATATTTTGTGGAAGTTTATTGTAATATTAGTGAGTTATTAAGTATTTAAATATAATAATTGATGTAATATTACTGTACTGTATTAACATATTGGACTCAAAGGATAACACGGGAATTAACATTGTCATTTTTTCTTATTTGTAAATAAATTATTTTAACATTTTAAATCTTTTTTTTCCCCTCAAGAGTTAATTCTCAATTAATCTACTATCCAACTATTTATATAAAACCCACCTGTACAGACCAAGCAACTCTAGCTTAGTTGGTACTTGGTAGATTTGGTAACCTCTGCATTCGAGAGGTCCCGGATTCGAAACCAGTCGTCAATTATCCTAACTGAGGTTTTCCTGTGTCACACCAAGGAAACGCAGGGATGTTCACTCAACTGGGCGACTTCTTACACCTACCCTATTCCGCCCTAACGATGCATAATAAATTCGATTCAATTCCACCCCTAAGATCGATTCTCCGCCAGCATCCTGCTACCTATTTGATAAATACAAGAATTTACTCTTTGCGACGATTTGTTTTAAAAGGCCTGCACTAGGACTTCGTGAGTCTTGAGCAGTGATTTTGCCAGACCCCTCTGTAGGGAGTGTCATCTTTCCCCACAAATTCTTGAGCGTACCTCAAACTTAAAAATTTGTACTGTCAAAAATCGATAGAACTACACTTAAACCCTCTCAATTTTGACTTTGTTAGATCCCTCCTCTTAGTATCTATGAACATACAAGACAATGATAACATAATCTTTTGTGTTTGGTCTATTTTATGCTTTTGCTTCATTACAATATGGCATGGTTATGTTTTACTAACATTAAATCTAAGTTGTAATTAATTTTTAAAGATTAATCTAACTGGAAATACGACTGTTGTATTCTTCTTAACAAATACTATAAAATCATTTACTTTAAACGGAACCCCCCATCCAGGGATTCCGCCAGAATTTTCAGTTTGGGGGTGGTGGTGTAAAGTCAAAATTGGGAGGGTGTAAGTGGAGGTTTGCACGGTTTCTGTCGACTTTTTGACGGTAAAAAATTGGGAGTGACATCAACCACAGGAGAGGGGGTTTGGCAAAATCACTGATCCTCATCTCATAATCAGTTCTCCAAGACGTTTAACTAACAATTTCTCCATTACGTCTGCTCTTTGAGTGCTTTTTTAAACTTTTGATGAAATTATAAACTAGGAATACAATAACTTAAATAGTTTTCATGTATACGATATTAAATCAGATTGTTTACGTTAAATTGACTTTATTTAGAGTTCTGATTAGGATTTATCTATTTTTTCTCCTTCTAGGACAGTCTGCTTAAGAGTTTGTACATTTTTCTGGCTTCTAATCACAGACGCTTGTATTCTTCAATATAGATTTTATGCATGTAGCGAAATATGTTGTGATTTATTTTAGTTATAAATAATGCTTCTGCTCAAGCCACAATGATAGGGTAAAGGGCGGTGCCGGATCTAGAGGGGCAATAGGGGGCAAGCGCCCCGGGCGGCACGTTTAGGGGGCGGCAAACACCTAATAATAAAAAATAAAAGCTCATAAAAATGGAAGTAAAATCGCCTATTAAATTGAAATTGACCTAAACGTGTTCAAAATTTCAATACTGGCGCACTAGAACATTTTTTAATGTTACTCCAGGCAACCTACTTTCATCTTTAAAATTCGAAACCGTGATTCAAGTCAGATAGGCAGATCTACAGCCTTACTGGAGTTAGTAATAGCGATGACACGACAGGCTCCAGAGAAGATAACAAAAATACTCTACTCGCGTCGGCCGGTCGTGTTGATTGGCAAAAAATACGATAGAAAAGGCGGCAAAATTTAACTTTGCCCCCCCCCATAGGAAAATTTCTAGATCCGGCACTGGTAAAGGGGGACAGATAGCACACCTTTTAGTCAAATAAGCTATATTTTTTATGATTTTATTTACGTAATCACAATGTCTAGCAGTGCTATAAAGTAGCGCGATACTTTTTAGTAGCGTGTGTAGTAGCGCCACAACATTTTTTAAAACGTTGTTGTACTGGTAGTTGCAGCGCGTTACATTGTAAGTAGTGAAGTACCTATATTTTACGCTACTTTTTTCAGTTTCCTGAATATATGGAGTAGTTATTGCTATCGAATGTCGTATCACGAGCAAAACAACCTGGACGGATTTTTGTTATTACACTGACGATCGGGCGAGCAAGCTGATCAGCAAGCTCGGTAGTGTATTTGCGACTTAACAAGAAAACAAAGCTGGTTCCCGTAAGCACTGGCATGCCATAAGCTACACAATAACGTTTATTTGATACAAACGCATGGTGTATGCATTATGCAGTCACAACATTGGAAAACAAAGGGAAACCTTATCAAATATACAATGAAAAACGAAACACTGGCTACACACCTTATTGAACATGATTGGTCAGCTTAAACACACCTTATTGGACATGATTGGTCAG
>JAGDQP010003536.1:40548-93057 GCA_022664845.1 Lepisma saccharinum | reverse complement strand
AAGTAAAATATTAGGAAAAGTTTTGCTTACAAATGCATTAATCACATCTCATACACTTCTTTGTGTTCAATAAGTGCACTTCTAGTGTTCAGATTATTCCAAAATTGGTATTATTGCCGTAATTTCTGCTTGCAGTGATTCGGTTTGTATTCTTCTACATGTAAATTATGTATATTTAATCGTCTCAGGACTTCAAATCATTCATTTATACAAATAGAGGTGTGAAAACAAGCAAAAACATTTCTTATGCAGAATAATCACATCTCTGGAGTAGAAATTATTCATAAAAGATGATAGTATTATACTAAATTCTCCTTATACAGGTGTGAAAACATAACCCTGCAATTCCATTACACAATGCGCAAGCATCTATAATAGTAAAGTATATAAATAAGGTAGTTTCGTTGTCTTAGTCTTGTCTGATTATACATACAATATTAGTTATAACCTCGTATATATCTATATTCATATTTACAAATAGACATATCCATATTATGTTTACAAATTTCCTTATATAAAGCTATCGTTAGATATATTATCTTTGAATATTTATCCTAACTATGAAATATATTTCGTATGAAACCTCATCGGTTACTTCTGCTTAAATATTCAGGAAGAGTTATCATGCATTTTGTTTCTTATCTCGAGGGAGAAGGTTATCAATCCCTTAAAGTCTTCTCAAGCACTGCGAAAATTAAAACGAAATTTGACGCGTGCCCCCAACAGATGCCACAGCAACAATTAATGTCTGGGCAGACACACTTCTTTTCTCCATCCTCTCCAATCCACGCGACCAAATTTCCGGTTCTCACGGCCAGAAAATTCCCAGGCTTGTCTGTGGGTCAACGGGTTGAACCTTGGCCCAAAGGTGAAGCTTTATGCGGAAGGAGATGACAGTTTGTTAAAATTAATGGCCAAAAATCTCAAATTATGAGCCCAGGTGCTTCCGTTTCGGTGGGGTGGGCTCCGAGATTCTAGCAACCCGCTACTATTCAATGATTAATAACCTCCATCCATTTATTAGAAAGAGGAGAGAGGTAACAGATGTCATGTTTCGTCTCAAAATTTTAAAACAGAAGAAGGAGAGAGTAAAGAAAAAGTTTTCTCTATATCGACCAGCTGTTTTGCCTTCTTTCCAAACACTTCATTTAAATCCAGTATCGTTCAACACTGGCGTTGTGGTCTTGGAATCAGCACTGAGAAAGACAACCCGGGTTCGAGTCTTAGTGTCTGTCATCCTGACGGGCGATTTCGACATATCTAGCGTATGTCTTCTTGATTTGTTATAGAATTCATCTTACGACAGGATAAGACAACAATATTAATTTCTAATGAGTGGTCGCTATAGGGTGTTCATAAAATAATTGACATTTATCTGAATTATAAAATAAAAATTAAATACAAGTAATTGCATGATTAAAACAATGAAAATATAAGATGTTGAAGGCAATATGTACATCAAATGACTGAAAACTTGATAGAAAATTGATTATTGAGTATTTCACGTATTGCTTTCACCAGCCATTACATAGAGTATACACTGTATGAACAAAAAAGTGGTACCATATTGATCCTTGATTATTTATCATATTATTATCGTCGACTACTGTATAAATCATAGTTATTACTATAATGTAAGGTAAAATGCTAATTTCTGCAACATTTAAAGCACCATAGGCGGTGAGTGTGTACAGAAAAGCCACGTTTAAGAAAATTGAATTAACGCAGTCAGCGCATGGTTTAATTTATAAAATCAGTGGAAATTGTTGGATTACTGTATTCAGACATGTAGTTATTGGAATCTAGGAGGAGAGGGGACAGAATGGATGAAGCTAAGTCTGCGGTTAAACAAAAAAGTATCTGCCAATTTTTTTCGATTATTTCATGGTTAAACTGAAGTATTATAAAGAAATAAAAATGCTCTGGTACTTGAGATATATCAGGCTAATTGTAGGATGGCAACGGACCTAAATTTAAGCTATATAGTATAAGTAAATCTGCAAAACAGACAGAACTTTTGGAGTTATTCGTTTTGTCCGATTATTCCCCCATTATACTACTCAGTTCGTCTAGAAAGTAAATAAAAACAACAGAAGCCTCTCCCTTCTCTCTATCTATTTCTCTTTCTCTCCCACCTTCTCTCTCTCACACACCCACAAACACACCTATACTTACATACATACACGCACACCTACACACACACACAAACACACACCGAGAGTGAGAGAGATATACAGCGGGCATAAATCGCTTAAATCCGTTTTTTTGAAAGTTCCATTTTCTCGGGAAATCATTACGACGTCGACTTATGATCTCATAAACTGAGGCTTTTGTTTCCAGCAGAATCACTCTGCAAAATGTTGCAGTTTCAAAACCAATCTTGAATAGATACAAGTTAAATTTTTACCTATTCTGAGACACACAGGCTAATATTTTGCCGACTTGGTGGCGCCATCATTCAGCCACCTCCTTAGCGGCAGCCGCCACAAATCCGGATGTTGGCCGACCGCAATGTGAGTCTATTTTATTTTGATCATGGTGAAGGGGTGATTAGTTAAATTCTGAGGCCAACATTGTAGAGTTTTGAAATCGACGATGGCAGCAGCGCGGAATTCTGGCCTCATAATGAACTCAGTGTTACTTAAACCCCCACATATGAATCCTAACTGCACAGAGCATCCATTTTACGTCATAGACGTACCGAAACACGATATGGACGTCCACTGGCTGTCCAGTGAATGTATGTTCCGAAACTGGGCATTGTGGACGTCCAATGGAAGTAAAGATAATGGGTGTCCGTGTGAAGGTCAGTGTGGATGTCCACTGGATGTCTCGAAGACGGATATTGTGGAGGTCCAATGGATATCCAGAAAATATATGTTAATTTAAACGTTATTGTGGACGATCACTGGTTGTCTAGAAAGTCGCTGTTTTGAAGATGAACATTATAGACGTAAAAAATATGGTCATGTGAATGACATTGTGGATGTCAACTAGATGTACCGGATATGCAAATTGTAGATGTCCAGTGGGTATACAGAAACTGTATATTCCTGTGTTGGATTGTGTGGAGAGGATGTCCAGTGGTTGATCATAAAATGGAAGTCCATGTTTAGGCGAATGTGGACGTCTATACGAACACTATGAACAAACAAAGGATGTCCAGAAATTGGGCTTACATGTGAAGCAGAAAATGGACTTGCATTGCAGCATCTTCAGCGAAATAAGTACATTTAGTAGCATTTCCTTTGAAATATACACAAACCTATTCGACAATGTTGATTTTTAATTCATTAATGGCCTTTGGTATCATCAGGTTCAGGCTGAGATTAAGTGCTATAGAGAACGTTGGAAGGTAGTCGCCCAGGGTTTAGTTTGTAGGAACCATCCCGACAGCCTGATGTGTACGAGGAAAACCCCTGGATAAGTCTGCCAGGGTGGACGGCAGCTGGTATCGAAACTATGAACTTCTGATTAGACAATGTTGAAGTCTCAACGTTAGGTTCTCACGTGGATAAGCAACGTTAGTCTGCCTTGATGTCCTATGGACGTTGTAGGTACGTTGGCACGTCCACTGAACATCCATGGACAACATATGGATGTCCACTGAACGTCTATTTGATGTGCGTGTGCTGCCTAGTAAATTTAACAAAAATCAGATGATTTTTAACAATTACAACATTAAGGGTTGTTGAATTTTGGATTTCAGAATTCAACAAATTTGGCTATGTAATTGAACTCAGAGCCTTTTGAAAACCACACATACGAAAGTTCACAAAAATTTGATGGTTTTAAACAATTATGACCTTCTGAGGTGCTGCCAACTTGGATTTCTTATTTTAACATTTTTGGCCTTGGAAATAAACTGAGCATTCCTTGAAACTCCGGATATTAAATTACTTACACGTAGGTAAAAACGATAGTATCGTACTTGGTCTACGACATTTTTCAGGTCATGGCTGGAAACCTATCATAAAGATTTTGTTAGATAACCCATTATAATTATTTCGTTCGTTGGCTACACTGAAGCTCTTTTAACCTAGTTACAGGAAGTTAAAGAAAGAAAGTAACGCGATGACGTAATGCGTGTAAGATCTGCATTCGAACAGTTCGAGCGCTCAAAATTCATTCACGCTCAAAATTGCTCGAAGTGGATTGTTGGCTTTTGTCCCACGTTTCGATCGTGACTGCTTGGGGCTTTTCACGTCGAGCGCTCGAAACGCCCTATATGCACAAATCTAACTGTCGGAGGAACATCAAGCGAAATTATTTCAGTTTGTAAATGAGCAATACAAAATAATTATGTTTTTAGTTTTAAGGAATAGGTCACGAACCAAGAACCATGAAGTCATTTATTAAAAGGATTATTATGTTGTAAATAGAAGGTAGTTTGATTTCCAACAACAATTTGTATCTAGCATTTCATTCATAAATTCAGGAGACAGATGCAGACATAATATCATATTTCATAGACATCACGGAATGTTACGAATTACTACATTCTTTAGTAAAAGTACAAGTTGACGTAGGAGATTAAAGATCATCTTTCATAAACTGTTTAAAGTCCACCTTACTGAACTGGACAAAGTGCGAGAAACCATCAGCAAAATCAATGTTCAGCCCGTCTGTGATTGGTTCCCCGGGAAACACGCCTCTCGGAGAAGTGGACAGCGATTGGTTGAAAGTGATCAGTTTTGTTATAAAAAGTCAGACATTTGACACCTTGTTGCTTGCGGTGGTGATGGAAGAAGATGGTATCTCTCCATCATCTACTCCTTCTAGGGATGAGTCCTTGATCAACGAGATGTTGGATACAAGAAGCCAATCTTCCTCTTCATCCTCTTCACCAAAATCACCCTTAAATCTACCCACAGTAGACAAACCAAGCATTTATGAAAATGATACTGAAAATAGAGCCAAAACTAAACAAGACAGTGATAAGCTTAATCTAAACGGAAAAAATTGAGGAACATCAGAAGCAAGTAACTCAAACATCAAACACAAGAAATCAGGGGAAAATGAAGACTCAAACTCTAAAGAAAGAAATAAACAACTCCCTACAGAAAAACAAACTTCTCAAAATGATGGAAATTTAGATAATTTCGGCATAGTAATTAGAAACATAAAAAATGATTTAAATGAACCATTCAAATAAAATAAAATAATAACTGCAAGATTACCGAATTTAGGTCTCACTATACATTCTTCTCCAAATATAAACGGATATTGATTCCAATTCAAATCCAAATTGGACAAAGATCGTTTTTGTAATATATTCAAAGCAGAATACTTTGGTCCAAATGCAGAGTTAGAGATTAGTGAAGATAAAAGAAACAGCCCTCAGAGACCCATCACAAACACTACTTTTACGTGTGTAGTTAGAGGAATTCCTATAGAAACGCACACAAAAGACATATTGAAATATCTAAAATAGGACAAAATACCAGTCACAAATGTTACGAGAATAAGGAATGACAAGGGCCCGCCACCACTTATTCGCATCTTCACTAAAGATCCCAAATTAGTCAGTCATCTTATCACTAATGGAATTAAAATAGGGTACTTTATATACAAGGTCGAGGGATCTGAAACTAAAGGAAGACCCTTAATATGCAGAATTTGCTTGATGTATCACCAAGATAAGCCATATTCTAAAATTCCATCTTGCTACAAATGCGATGAAAAGCATCAGAGTTACACGTGTAACAAACCTTCAGATAGGAACTTTGGTGGCACATGCAAACTACATGGACATAGAACGCCTAAGTCAGTATGCCCTAAAAGACCAAAGAAAGGATATTCATCTGCTCCTTCCAAAATCTACAGAGCTTCGCCAAACTTAAATAATCAGATAGAATTTCCAGATTTAGTACAAGAAAACCCACAGGTAAATGAAAACGAACCAAAAAACGTAGGCACTGATTCTTCATTGAAAGATGCGAATATCCAAGAAATTGAACAAAAGATTAAAAGCTTGATTGAGGAACACATGAACAAGATGGCAACTTGGGTTCTCTCAATTTTAAGTTTATCTCTTCCTAGTGAAGTAGTGTCCAGACTTAATTGCATAACAAAAGTACCCTCTGAAGAATTTCTCAGAAAACATTTCAACATCATCCAATCAGTGGACGGTCATATGCATATAAGGATTGAGTCATTTGACAGAAAAATAAAAACAAACAGAAGTTATTCGAATACAAAAACAGTAACAATCGATAATGAACAATAAGAGAAACACTCCATTCCAAAACAATCTACATATTATGTTTGCGAATATAAACGGAATTAGGGAAAAGATATATGAAACAATGCAACTAGCCAAGGAAAAGCATATTGATGCATTAATTATGAATGAAACAAAGCTGGCTAACACCGTTAAACTCAAACTAGCAGGATATACCATATTTAGAAATGACAGAAAGGTTGCATCCGGAGGTACAGCAATAATAATAAACAACAAATTTGATGCCACAGAATTAGAACTTCCAGAACAATTAAAGAATTAATTCACTACTCCTTTGGCTATAGAAATTCAACAACCTAAAGATCCAATCATTCTTGCAACCCTATACTCCAGTCCTAGATCAGATATCAACAACAGTATAAAATATCTGTTAAAATATCTTTCAAAATTCCAGAAACTAATCACAGCCGCAGATATAAACAGTCATTATCAAATGATGGGGGACCCAATCTCGAATGAGAACTGTTCTAAACTATTTCAATATTTGTTACAGTCTCCACTAATCAACGTAAACGTTGGACCTACCCGCTTTTTTAACAACATTGAAACGGCACCAGATAAGATACTAATTTCACCCAATATCTCAAATAAACTTATCCAGAAGACCGTTGAAGTAAATCTACCATTTGATAATGGCGAAATCTATATTAAATTCAATCTTAAATTAAATAAAAACACCTACATTTCGAAATTTCCAAATTATAACAAAACAGATTGGGGAGAATATAGAAAATACTTAGAAAAAGAACTAAATAATAGCCAAATTGATATTAATACAGTCGAAGAGATTGAACAGGTGAACTAGCTAATCACCAACATCATACAAGAGGCACTTAAACTACACGTCAAATATGACGAAATAATCCCCAATGTAGAAAGATTACCGGAGGACATCATTGAGTTAATAAAGGATAAGAGATATCTAATAAACCTACACCACAGACAACCCTCGGAATATCTGAAAAGACAAATTAACGACAGGCATAAGGAAATTAAACGCAAAATCGCTAGATTCAGGGAACAAAAATGGAAGATTACATATCCAAATTAACAGAAAACTATCAGAAAAACCCTAAAGGCTTCTGGAAATCCATATCGGCTTTTCGAGGGAAACATTTTGGATTTAACATATCAAGCAAACTAGATAACGCACCAATTGCTACAAATACGGAATTCATAAATATAGTATATAGCAAATTCAGGAACAGAATAGGAACAGATGAAAATAGAAACACAGAAAAATTGCAGAGGGAAGTAATGGAAACTGCAAACACAATAAGACAATTAACGGATCATTTTCAGAACATTATAAAACAGGACATACAGGATGATCCGCCTGAGGCTACCAAAATTATTTTGAAAGAAATTACACAAGAGGAAATTACAAAAATTCTGAAAAAGAAGAGAAATACGACTCCAAGTCTTGACGGAATACCATATATAGCTCTACAACGAGGCCCGCCTATACTATTCAAAATTCTTACAAATTTCTTTAACGCATCATTAAAATTTGGATTTTTACCTCTGAGTTGGAAGCATGCATTCACTATTTTTATACCTAAACCCAACAAAAGTCGTTTTCAATTTCCAAATTACAGGCCCATCACACTAACGAACACTATAGCCAAAATTTGTGAGACAGTAAAATAGCTAAAAGATTAAATGTATATCTAGAAACAAAAGACCTCGTAACTTAAAATCAGGCAGGATTCAGAAGTGGCGTATCTACAACAGATCAATTAATGAGGATAATCACAGATATTCAGATAGTGTTGAACAAGGGTTGGAGGGCAGGGGCTGTATTATGGACTTAACGGCGGATTTCGACACGGTTTGGCATGAGGGCCTCATATACGAACTGTATGCAATGAATCTCCCAAAGACAATCATCAGATGGATCATCCAATTCCTGAATAAAAGGACTACAAAAATTAGATCTAAGGAAGAATTCTCACAGGAATTGCTGATCAAAAAGGGAGTCCCTCAGGGTGCTGCCTTAAGCGCCATATTATACTCCATCTATGTAAATGATAACCCTTTCTCCCCAACACATATAACCAAATTGGGATTATTTGCAGATGACACTGCATATTGGACAATGGCTAGATCCTCAAAATCTATAATAGCTAACTTAAAAGGAATAACTCGTAAAATCATTAGATGGTGTCATACTTGGAAGCTGAAATTGAATGAGGGGAAGACACAATATTCTATTTTCTACCCTACGGGACATGGAACAAGAAATGACAGGCATAAATTTATAACTATAGGCACCACGAAAATTAAACCTACAAACACCACAAAATATTTGGGAGTGACATTTGATCGGAGACTGAATTTCAAAGCACACATATTAGATAGAAGGAAAATGGCTTTGAGGGTGTTCTCACTACTAAAAACTATACTGCTTTCCGATATATCTTTTGCAATTAAAACAAGGATTTACCTCTCAATATTAAGACCAACAATAACGTGTGGACACCAATTATTTCACTCAGAAACTAATATAGAATATTTGGAGAGGTACGAACGTTACTGGCTCAGAGTCTTACAAAGAAAATGGAATGATGATAAACAATCTCTATATAGCAGTATCCACTTCCCTCCGATGGCCAGTTATATAAAAAAATAAAACAAGACACATAGAATCCAATAAAGAAAAGAAATTTGCTAACATAAATCTACCAAAAGAACTAAACGTAATAACAAAAAGACACAAAATAACATACCAAGAACTATTACAAATGTTAAACTGAAAAAACACAGGGACTATGGAACGATAAGACTATAATAAAGAACAAATACAAAGTATAAACAAGAATAAACGGATGCGACGATGCAAAAATCAAATAAAACTTACATAACAATTAATATGGACACAAGCAGAAATCTAACTACTGCTACTTATTGAGACTTGGCGGTTTCACGAACAATTAAGGGTGGAACTCCTTCCAAATCCTATTCACCTATACCCCCTTTAAATCAATAAAAATACCAAATGATAATTTAATTAAACTCAATAAGTATAATATGGCTACGTGAATTTGTAAAGAGGAAATGTATAATCCTTAATTTAGATAGATCATTTTAGAATAAATTATAAACAGCCGTTTATCTGGTAGAGAGACCGATTCGGATACAAACTATTCATTTCTTTATATAATTGTCAAACATAAACAATTTAAATTCAAAGGACTAAAGTGGCCTATACTGGCCAGACGTCCATTTCAAGTGGCCCTGCGGGCCATCTATTACTTATTACCACCTTGTTGCGTGGTTGACGTTACAATTGATTGTGTACGTTGTGGTCATTGTTGTGATATCATCATTACCACTTCAACTACTCATAGTCTTACTTTGCTATTGAATAGAGAACTTCAATCATCATGTGACTACGTTCAGCTCGGCCATTGATCTCCAGAATTCTGTGTTGTCGCATCTCTAACTATCTCTGTAGTCTGTATCTCCTACTCTGTCATAAATTCAGGTGAGGTGGAAACAATTAACTGCATGCTCTATGTCTATGTTTATCTATCTTAAATACATGGTTACAGTCCATTTCCCTAGTTTAATTTAAGAAATAATGAATGTCCTAATGAATGAACATAACAGCATTACGTGTCTCTATCGTCTAGAGTGCGCTCTTGCCCCCTTAAATTATGCTTATAACCCCGTATAAACAGCTGTTCTATAACCTGACTAAAAGAAGGTAAGAATACCTTTCTTTATGTTAGCGTAATGTGCCATCTGTGGTTACTTCACTAAACACCGAAGAAAAAGAAAACATTTGGCTGGTAAGAAGCTGCAGGAACGAAAATACCAAAGCTAATGGTGAAAGTCAACAAATGACCGAGGAAAGTAGTTAAGAGAACCTGTGAGAAGATATACTTGTGACGTTTTTCAATAACCTCATTGTTTTACCTTTATTTGTAGACAATTTTGTTACATACAGCGAACTCCACGTATACCGAATTTGGCATGATGATAGAGGACCTTCAATATCTTACATGTATTCAAAATTAAACTACGTATTGTAACCGTTTCCATGGTAACGAAATTAAATTACTACACAGATTCACACATCACCTAAGGGCGATTTAACAACTTCCATTCAGATTTTTGCGTGACGATAAAATGGCAACAGGCTCAAGATTTCAGACACGTTGTCGTCGAACTAGTCAGGGATTCCGCCATTATTTTCAGCTTTGAGGGGGTGAATTCAGAATTGGGAGGGTGTAAGTAGATGGAGTTTTGCACGGATTCTATCAGTTTTGACTGTTAGAAAATTAAAGTTCGGGATGTTCTTGAGAATTTGGGATCGGCACCCCTAACAGAGGGATTGGCGAAATCACTGGTACTGCTACTAGTAGTAATAGTAATAAAGAGTACAATCTTCACAAATTTTTCTACCTCCACCGTCGAACAGCACTTGAACTTAAAGATATTTATGGCCTTTACTCAATATTGGGTCATGAGACGGATAGGGGATGAAATATATTGAAATGATGTCAGGAAGGTCCTAGTTTGAAGGTACCGTACCGTCATTTGCCCTGGTGTGATTGAACAAATCCTCTCGAATAAACTTAGTATCGGTGGCCGCTGGAGTCGTTTCCAAAAGTTCATTATGTTATTTTTAAATTGTTTATTAAACATTTTAAACAGTGAGCTATACACGGACTTGTACATTTTGAATGAGGAAGTATTATTTGATCGAGTTATTTAATTATTGTAATTCTTATATGTAAAGCATTAGTTCTCTCTGTGTGTTTATCTCTCCACAATGGTGTGGGAAACTAAAAAGCCAAGCACTTCATGACCAGGATTCTAAGTTTAACAACATCAAAACCATTACAGTATTTCTTCTGGATTTACATAGATAGGAATAAGTAAATTGTTTATTCTGGAATATGTCGTAGCCCGTACGAATTCTTCAGTCGCTAATCTAATCGGTGTCATATTTATATCTTAAGTATTTCATCAATGATGCGGAATATCATTTCTTATTTAGACGTAGAAATTCTTACTTAGAATGTAGTAGTCTTTGCACTACAATTGTCTCTCTGTATCAACACCCGTCTGGTTGGTATATCCAATCACGCCAAATTCACAACCACTGATCTTCATTGACGGGTTATTTAGGAATCTAACGCAACTAAGAATCTCAACGCACGCACTGAAACAAAGGGAGGATCCAACGAGAGACCCCACAAATTAATATTCTCATCTATAGGGGTAGGCACTAATTACAGATTTTAATATGAAAGTAAATTCTTTGATTCAAATATTCTTAAAAATGTTATGAACAAACTTTTTCTTCGTTACAGAATATATATAACATTCACACAGAAATGTAGTTCAAAAGTAATAATGATCATAAAAAATAATATATTGCTTCAACAAACTTATATATTTAAAAAATAACTCAAATGTCAATTTATCTCTCCCGCTTTAA
The DNA here is from genome assembly GCA_022664845.1 of Lepisma saccharinum. Taxonomy (NCBI): domain Eukaryota; kingdom Metazoa; phylum Arthropoda; class Insecta; order Zygentoma; family Lepismatidae; genus Lepisma; species Lepisma saccharinum. Next base: position 81,361 of record JAGDQP010003536.1, on the reverse strand, counting down.
CAAAAACAGTAGTTTACACTTACAATAAGCTGCTTTAGCAGATTTTTCAATACCTTAAAAAAAGAAAATCTTAATTTCACAAATATGAATTCCAATTTAAACCACAATGATCCACCACTTATGAATATTTGATTATTATCCTGGATTTCACAAATAGGAGACGAATTGCAATAGGCTGAGATATAACAAGAAATAATAGCTAAACACTGGAAATAAAATATGAAGCACGTGTCGAGGAGTAGATCTCGAATACTGCAGTCGTACTTGAATTTCAATTTTACTTATAAATCGGTAAATACAAGCCTTACTAAATTGATTACTACAATAACTAAGCCCAAATAGAAACAAATTCAAGCATATATAGCTCTCGGTGCATTCAGATTTTATAGAAAGCAAACACGTGGTCTGGTCCTGAGCACAACTTCACCTGCCGCTCATAAGATTAAAAAAAAATCGTTTAATTCCGTAAATCGATAGAACAAGCTTCCCCAAGCATTTAATGTAATTGAAAGGTACAATTAGAACTATTTTCCATGGTATATACCGAAGGATGGATCTAGATTCAGAAGATACAAACCATGTGACCACGATGTACCTCCCCGAAAATAACCTGGAATTCAATAAAATATCCTCTGAATGCCTCTACATATTATGTTTAATAAAAATTTGTACAAATTACTAACACCCGTGAAATCCCAATCGAAGCTCTGGAATTTAGAAAATACAAATCGGATAATAACTTTGTCAAAACTTACCGCGAGGTAGAACATACTTACCGCTCGATAGAACACCCGATCATCTACATGACATTGAAGGACAACGATACAAAAGGTGAAACGAATCAAATCAAGGTTGGAAGGCACCCAGATTATCTCTCTTTCTCTTGCTAGAGAAATTTACTCTATGCGTGAAATTTTGAAATATAAGGAATCATTCCTACTTACCTTTCTTTCCGCGAATCAACCAAAACGGCGTCGAAATAATTCCCAATCCCATTCAACGACAGGATTCGAAGAAGTGAATACTTCACAAGTATTGAGAAAGAATTTCGAGTTGTATTCTTAACCTCATATAAATATCTAAACTCGTTACTCCACACTATCTCTCTTAGAATATAATATGAACAATTATAAAAACACACGTTTTCCTTCTCGGATGAAGCTAGATCACTGATGGCGAACCACATTTTCAACAGCACCTTAGTTACAATTTTAGCCACTGACAATAAATAGTATTTAATCTTTTGCTTCGCTTAGAGACCATTTTTAACACATAAAAAATGACATAGCAAACCACTGGAAATGAAATAGTATTTTATAGTAACCGCTTCACAGACAAAAGGCAACGGGACAGTATAAGCAAATCATACTATCTTTTGCAAGGTCAACAAATCAATGTTAGTAACTCTAGAAAAACAGAACAATCCATTACAATCACCCCTTCTGTACTGTAAATAACAATCTTCTCTATCAATTTGTAACCTTAGAATCATGAAGAACGGTAGTTCTTCGAGTGACTCTAACAAATGAGTCTGTTAGCGGCACTCCAACGTATACAGTTAGTTTCGGATCTAGCGAACCATAAGCACAGTTTGGATATATCAGCTTGCATTTGAAAGCTACTTGCCATACTAAGACACAGAAAAGAAAAAATGGACCTCCCTGGGAACCCCCATCCCTAGGGCGGTGCGAAAAAAAATCATCAAAATTACACATTTCTGATGACAGCACTGACCGCAGACCATATAGGCGGACGAAACTTGCGGAATATCAATCTACGCTTCAATATTGTTGACAGAGGAGCAAACAAGCAAAAGCACACAAGTCCATTGTTAGATAAAAGAATTGTTTGGTTTTAGACCTAAATTAAGATCTGCATCAAATAATAGAAGATAATTTTGTAAGAGATGTACTTATTCCATCGTAATATGTTCTTTCGTCATAAAAGTATTTTACATAAATAGCTACAGCGTGTCATTAAGGCCTTAAAAAGAACGATTTAAAAAAAAATTAAAAATGGACTTGTATGCTTTTGCTTGTTTGCTCCTTTTGGTGAGGAAGAAAATTCGGATGACTCTTCAAGGGAGTGATCTTATTGTTCAACGTCTGCATATGCTTCAAATTTACAAAAATAAATAAACAAATAAAAAAAAAAGTAAATTTGAGACAACCCGAGACAAGACAAACCAAGCACATACTTTTCGAGACTAGACAAGGCTTCCATGAGACCAGAAGACGCAGTCTGAAGTCTCGTCTCATCTCGTCTCGTGGACAACACTACAAGGAATTTTAGTTAATAAAATGAAGAGTTTTTAAAATATGAACCATGTTATCAAATAACGTAGAAACCCGTTTATTTATAAATCAAGAGGGAAGCTCTCTGCTACTCCTGAAGAGAATACTGGTATGAAATATGAGTTAGAACTGCTATTCTACTAAGAATTGTGAAGGTTCTTTGATAGCATTTTAGCTACGCAAGCATTAATTTTTATAAAATAGGCTGGCAACATTGACAACTGCTATGCTTAGATACGGAAAAAAAACACAGTGCTTTCCTATTTTGTCGAAAAATGTTTATGCTAAGTTTGGGGCAGCTAGGTCTTTCTGGTTGAAAGCAATTGGAATAATTGATTATTTTTAATAATGGGTTGACAACACTGAGCTACTGCACATATCAAGACTGTTCTAGCGGATCTAAGCTAGTATAGCTAAGACCTTTCCAACGACACCTCAAGCCTCTCCCTATACCTTGTAGTTCTTGAGATTTAATTTCTGGGCACGCATGGATGGACAGACGGACCTTGAGCGGGATTAGAATTCACTACGAAGGGACCTAAAAGTACAACTAAACAATTTTAGCTTTTTGCAGGAGAGCAAAGACACATGTTTAATAGCATTTATATTTATCTATATTTGTCGTCCGTGGCATGCTGTAATGAGTTCACATCCTTTTAGAAAATAGGACTGTACGATTGCGAGAAGTCTTCAAATTCCATTTGCCTTTCCCGGAAAGCACATATCCTGGTGCGTTTATCTAAATGATTCCAACCTTTCAGGCTTGCCAATAACTCAGCCTGTTTTGGGAACAAATCACGGCCACGTACAAGATCATTTAATTCCAATTTGTTGATTAGGTGAGGTTCATTGGTTTCTTGAAAACTTGGATCTTGTCTTTCATCATCATCTGACAACACCTTACATGCACCAACATCCATTTCTTCCTCTTTTTCGTCCAAGTTCCATGTTTCAGATGCCACTGGAATGAGAAGTTCTTCACTGTGGAGCACTGAGCGTATTGCCGATGGAATGTTGGGATATACGACTGTATTTCTCGTCTTAACTGTTATTCCTGCAACTTTAGTTATACAGAAGTAACAGTCTGCAAAATGGTCGCGTGATTACCTCCACACCATTTGCATTGCAAATTTCATAAGACGCTTTCCTTTCAACCACCAAGTCAACAAGGATATATATGAAGCACAGCAGACAGCTTGTTCTGGTCATCTAACTTGCACCTATATAACTCATAAGCTTTTCTTGATGACTCATTTTCCGTCTTTGAGACGAAAATGTAACCTCGCCACAAATATAGCAAAAGTTGTATGATTAATACAGTTGCAAGGTATTTGTTTCCGAAAAAAAAAACGAAGTCTTCCGAACAAACTTTGAAGTTATTTACAATAAGTCCACTTTACAGATGCACGTACAACATATTTTTTTTTTAATTTGTCATGGTGATGCCATGACAGTTACCTACTGAAAGGGTTACGCCCTTTTATTGGGAATAGGTTCGAGAGGAATCTGTTTTACTGATATTTGGGAGATGGTCAAAGAGTTTTTCAGGAAACTTCAATTATTTATTTATTTCACAGAAACAATGCGGACATTTCGATTTTTCATCGTAATCACAAACAAGGGTGGTAACAAGATAACCAATAATAATAACAATGAGAAAGAACAAATAAAATGCATTGCTATCACTTCACAACCACAACATTCATAGTGTTAATTTAAACGAATGCATATTATCTTCTGTCTCCGGGGCTGCTCGAAGCACTGATGAGAGTCATAAGAGTTTATATTATATGAAAGAGGATGTTGGGAGTGGTAACTCAAGCATAGAGATCAGCAGTAGTTTTATATGATGTGCTAATCGGAAGGCGTGGCGTTCTAGAATTTTGAGCTTATTGTAGAATGACTGGGGAGCTGGTATCCAAGCTGTGTATGTCCATATGTTAGTAATGGTCTGAGGAATGCTTTATAAGTATTGAATTGATGGTGCCATCCCCCAAGTGGCTCCTGTGAGTTTCTTTAGTAAGTTTAAACGGTTATATGCTTTAATGGTGAGGTGCTAAGTATGGGTTCCATGTTAAGTGATGGTCGATGATTATCCCTAAATATTTAACGGTACGACTTGGTCGAATTGGTGTCTGTTGTACTTGGCGTTACAGTTTAAAAGGGCTTCGCAGACACGTGGGCTACAACATACAAAATTACCTCATTTAAAAAACACACACTCAAGAGAGATTCCAAGAGTTGTGTAACAATGAGATACGAATTTCTTACTACAAAAGGTCTTCTATAGCCTGTTTTAGCACATAAAATGTTGTATTTATCAAATTAAAGTAAATATTAATTACTTTGATAGGTATGATCAAATCTAGTTTCATATATCCTTACCTGGCGTGCCATCTGTTGGGAAGTTGCAGAGATATGCAAAATTACATTTTTTTTTACATACAAACGAAACATGCCAATTACAAAACAATTGGAGCCCGACGGGAAACATCTGATGCCAGAATTGAATTCAGCACATCGAAATCTATAAGAAAGAGGTGTCCCTTCATCTGTAAAAAAAAAACACTGTTGCCAAGTGATGGGTGGTCAGTTAGACTTCTGAGAGTACACTGAAACGTCGTGTGCCGTGGTGATGGCAGCCCGACGAGAATTATAGGCGTTTGAACGCGGGATGATAGTTGGTGCTAGACGAATGGGGCATGCGATTTGGGAAGTCGTCTGAACATTGAACTTTAGTGGCTCCACAGTGTCAAGGGTGGACCATGAGTACAGCATTGTAGGAATTACGATCCATCAGGAACAAAGCAGTGGTCGCCCACGGGTGCTGAATAACCGCGACCGGCGACGTCTGGGCAGACTCGTCCGGGCAAGCAGACAAGCAACAGTGCGTGATCTGACAGTACGAATCAATGCAGGACCTCCCGGGAACGTGTTTCAGATATCAGTGCAGCGCAATTTGGTCTCCTTAGGGTATTGCAGCCGAAGACCGACACGTATGTCGCTAGTAATCGCCCTCCATCTACGGCGGGAACTCATATGGACAGGAGAACACGTGGATTGGGACTTAGAGGACTGGTAACGTGTAGCGTGGTCAGATGAGTCACGTTTCCAATTGGTACGCGCGGATGGTAGGGTCCGAGTGTAGCACAGATACCGTATGGCGATGGACCCACGTTGTCAACAACGCACTGTATAATCAAGCGGTAGCTCCGTGATGGTGCAGAGCATGTTTAGCTAACATGGTTTGGGTCCTTTGGTCCGCTTGAACCGGGCATCGACCGGTCAGTGTTATGTTCATCTGCTTGGTGACCATCGCCTGCCAACAATAGGATTTTCCAGTATAACAATGCTCCATGTCACCTGGCTGCAATGGTACGCGACTGGTTTGTGGAATATTGTGGCAACTTCCAAAACATGATTTGTGCCCCCCGCCCTATCTAGACCGCAGGACATGAATCCTATTAAGCACATGTTGTATACCATCATGCGCAGGATCCTCCACCTGCAACAACCACCGATTTGTGGATGGTAAACGAGTTTGTATGGCTGCACATCCCTCCAACGGACAACCAGGGACTTGTTGCGTTCCAAATAGGTTCTAGACACATATCACATCTCATATGGTATATACGAAATCTTCAATCGGTAATCTAATCAGTGTCATATTCATATATTACGTAGTTTCATCAATAAGACGTAATATCATTTCTTATTTAGACGAAGATATCCTTATTTAGAATGTAGTACTCTTTGTAGTACAATCGCCACTCCTAAAACGTATTTTGTAGTAACCTCACAAGCAAAAAAAAAGGTAATAGACTAGTTTAAAAAGATCCTAATAATTCTATCGTTTGTAAGGTCAACAAACCAATGTTAGCAACTCTAGTAAACAGAATAATGCATTGCAATAGTAGTGATATTTATGTTGCAGCTGAGGTTATAAAAACTAATTATCATAAATGTCTTCAGTGTTTTAGATTCTGAATTAAATGTAATCTATTGGTTAAAATATTTAATTATATGAAACAGTAGCACACAAAAGAACATAATTTTAGTTTTAAATAAATTAAAAATTAGTTTGTTTGAAGAAAGCTAAAACAGATAAAATCATTTTTTCCCTTTTTGTAGATTTGAGAGGAAAATTGATTTGATGTCAAAAGTTGACAAGTTCTTTTCAAGCACGCAAGAAAACAATTATCCCATGGACTTTGACGGAAATAAACATCGCGATAGTGAGCGAGAAATTGAATATGCCTGTAGAAGAACTGTTCTGTGTTTTATTTATTTAATGATTTCCAGTTTGGCGGGCTGTAATGTTAAAATGCGGTTGCTTTAGCACTTCTTTTTAAGCTTAAAATGTTTAAAGTTTGGGTGTGGGTGTTGTAGACTTTGGGGTGACAGTTTCCATTGCAGGAGTCTGGAAAATGATGACTGATGCAAGAGGCCGTCATCATACAATCCCAGCTGCAGATGACCCGATGCAATGAGCCAAAGACTGCTTTCCTGCAGAATAAATATACACCAATAAAAGTAACATTACCTTTTACATTCGATATAATATTCAAATTTGACTGTACAGATCGGTTTTGATAAAAAAAGGACTGATGATAATGATCGGCCAAGTGTCGTACACTAAACCGAATGATGGCAAAGAAATGAATTGTTTTCAAAAGTTTTCCACATTTACGAGATGCATGCAAAAATCCGTAAACTTTTGTTCGTATTTATAATATGTAATAAGTAGATATTTTCTTTTGTGAGAATTAACTTTAAGGGAAATTAACATAGAATTTCAAGCTTCCTTAAGAAAAGGCTGTTTAGACAATACTCTGAAACGGTAGGTTTCACTGTGAAGGCGCAAACTAAAATAATACTGAGGTGGTATAAAGGATTAATCCATTTTGATCATAACCTCTAACAATTCTTCTTTAGTAGCACAGTTTCTTGGCAGAAGAAGACTATAAATTGAAACATGGAACGCAGAGTTTACTGACATTGGACAACTTCAAGTGTTCTTCCAAAAATTCTTTCGACACTGCCATTAGAGAATCCCGTTTTATCCAGTTAAAGATTCTTCAAAAGAACGTCTTCTGTGAACCATGACCACAGCCTTAACGCGAGCGACAATTTTTGTGGTCGTGGAAATAAAGGGGGAGTTCAGTTCGTGGTAATTCTTCAGTTGATCACCGGGTTTTGAACCTAAGGTTTTCAGAGCAGTTGTGTGGTGTCCGGTTACAAGGGCGCACGCCTACTGATCGGTTCTGAATTTTTTTCCCTAAAAAAGGACATTTAAGTTGTGGTTTAAATATAACGTTATACTCTGTGGGTAAAGACGCTACTACTGGCAAGGCACTAATTATAGCTTATTCTGCGCCTGGTGAAACCATTCTTATTTCTGGATAGTTCTTTTTATTTCTGAAAATATTTGCTTACTTCTATATGTAACAAGAAGTATTAGAATGCTTTTTAAGAGTGGCATATATTTCTAAATTATTTTGAACCGAAAATGTCTACATGCATTTCCCCAGCATATATTATTTATTTTTCACTCTGAGGACTACATTGTATTTGTAATCACTGAATATTCATTTTGTGTATATCTTATTTACATTTTAATCTATAATTTAATTTACACAGACTTATTAAATATCGAATGGACAGAAGATGGAACATGGCGTATTGAAAAGAAAATTATTTATCATTCAAATAGCAGTTTCAACCCAATGTAAATGTATTTCTTTATATTTTATTTTTCAGGTTTCTTTCTTATACACCACATTATTTTCTATTGTAATTTGAGCTCGACATTTATAGCTGAAAAATAATTTTTACTTTCCTTCCATTTTCTTATCAATGCTTAAGATGTATCAAACGACTTCTGTTAGTTGGTTATGAAGAAACAAAATTTGTTTACAGTTTCGTAAACTCGAAACTCTCCCCTTGATGATTCTTCGAACTCTCTTTGACATTTTTTTATAGGTTTCTCTTCCCTTCTCTTCCCTTCCCTTCTCTTCTCTTCTCTTCTCTTCTCTTCTCTTCTCTTCTCTTCTCTTCTCTTCTCTTCTCTTCTGTTCTCTTCTCTTCGCTTATCTTCTCTTCTTTTCTCCTCTCTGCTCTGTTCTTATCTTCTCTTCTCTTCTGTTCTCTTCTTTTCGCTTATCTTCTCTTCTTTTCTCCTCTCTGCTCTGTTCTTATCTTCTTTTCTCTTCTCTTCTCATCTTTTCTCTTGTCTTTTCATCTTTTCTCTTCTCTTCTTTTCTCCTCGCTGCTCTGTTCTTCTCTTCTCTTCTCTTTTCATCTTTTCTCTTCTCTACTCTTCTTTTCTCTGCTCTGCTCTTCTCTTTTCATCTTTTCTCTGCTCTGCTCTTCTCTTTTCATCTTTTCTGTTCTCTTCACTTCTTTTCTTCCAAGATATTTTTATTAGATCTTTTAGGGAGGTAAATTATCAAATCAGGTCCTGAAACACACTATTTGTCTGTTGCGTTTACTATTGCATAAATAGTGTATGTTAATTTCGATGACTATAAAGCAGTGTTTCTCAATCCTTTTTGTTCGCCGCACATTATCCTTTTTAGTAGGGCACACCAACTTCGAGTTGGCAACAATGTGGGAGACTTGGCCACTAATTGTAAGGTGTAGAGAAACCAATAATTTCCCTATAAAATATACGTATATGTGTTAGGCTCATGAATATTTTCTTACCTCATTTTAAAAATAAATATAGAGTGAAATAATTTGAATTACTTTTACCACAAAGTTTCAGAAGTTTCTCGGCACACCTAAGAAATCTCACGGCCAGTATACAGATGTTAGATCTTTGTAATTCCTTTGTATCTTTATAAGTCTTTCAAAGCTACTGTTTAGTCGGTTTAAGATGGTCAATTCTGTATTATCAACATATGGGCACCCTATATTCCTTTATGCTTTGTTATCGAAAGTATATGTTTTTGTTTTTAAAAATTTGATAGCAGGCGCTCCGCTTAATAGCTTTTGATAGGTTTATATAGACTATTAAACTTTGACATATATCAAACACCAAGAGCATTGCTTGATTTCAGATGTTTTAATTCAAGATGTTGTAGGTGCAGTTATTATTCTTAGTGTGTAGAAACTCCGGTTTCCAAACTGAAATACAATAAATCGAAACTAAAAATACTTTAACAAGTCTTAGCACAAATTCACAATGAGCTTTTGTTGTTTGATTATTTAAAAAGTTAAAAAAAAGCTACGATTTTACTAGTTCTAATTATGAGTTATAGAACTAAAAATGTTGGAATGCAAAATTAAATATATATACTTATTAAGCTATTTTCTTTTATATATTGACATAAATGAATGACCTACTTCTGTCTAGTCTTATTTACGGCCTGGTAAGTATTATAATTTAAACTGGATTCCATGATCAGGTCAGTATGTGACGCTCTTTTTATCTTCCTATATGCTGTTACTATTTACAACTTGATCTTGTTTTAATGAAAATGAAACTTCAAACTTTCCCCTATTAAGTAGTATATTAGAGACTTTTGTTGGGCTCATGCTTTCAGAGAGTTGGGTAAATGTATATCAGAGTGTAAGTCCTGCTTGTGAAAAGGTCAGTGCGTGACGGCAAATTTAATATTATATAATAAATAGTACTTTTAATATATTAGTGTTATTTAATCGAGAACGTGATCCTCAGTACTTTTGCTAGCATATCATATGTTCAATTTGCATTTTTGAACCTCTCGGAGATATACCGCAATTATAGTCGAAAAGTATATTCTGAATGTCAGTTTGTGACGCGTTTCGCGTTTTACATAATATCTATTGTAATTAGGAAAAGGTTTGAAATACTTTGTGTCAGCATTTGACTCTAATGCACCACATGAAACCACTTTACTTTTCACCAAATATTCTGCAGTATACAGTACTTTTCATAGTACATTGAAAGTAGCACACTCACCATAATCTGAAAGCGTCACGCACTGACCATAATATATTAATGATTTACACAAAATCTACTGCGATTGTAAAAATAATTCCAAATACATTTTGTCAAGGATTCTGCAGTGTATAGTACTTTTTGTATGTGGAGGGTCACGCAGTGACATAATTATGTAGTCGATTTTTATAATGTTATAAGTAAAATTGTAGCTATTTTCCTGAATTTTTAAATAGCCCAAAATCATAAGCTAATTACGCCATTGTACTAATGACTTTTTTCATTTCTTTATGTAAACATGAATCGTATACCTTCGAAGAATCGATTGCGCTAATTAAAATAAATCCACCACACGTATCAATGTTTACCATCGGGTATGACATATTCGTGGAATTGCTCCTTTATATATGTACATGTTCTATGTCTTGTGTTATTAACTAAACGTACTTCCCACGGAAAGAACTACTTAGTATTGCTTCGTCAGATCCATAAATGGGTGACATTACTGCTGACCGTAATGAATTCTTCACATAAATTAATAATTTCAGTCACTATTTGAGCTAAGTACTGTTTATTTCTCTCGAACCTTCAGCTAATTTTCTCCGTTACCTTCTTCAGAATACTTTCAGTTCAAAGCTACGATAAGAGCTGTCATGTTCCGTTTTTATTACACTGTAAAAAATAGTTGTGTTAATTCAACACAATGCGGTGCCCCAGCGTGACTACCACTTTTGTGTGTTAAATCAACACAACACGCGGTGTTGATTTCGGTACTGTGAAAAAAAAAGTTACGGATGCAGCGTGATTTGAACATTCGCTGCTCAGTTAGAAGTCGAGCGTCTTACCGACTTGGCTAAATCGTCCGACAGAAAAGGTACTAGATGCAAACGATATTTCCTTAACAACATTTGAATTAAACTACTACACTATAGATTCAAACAGTGTATTGGATCAAATATATGTTGCTGAGCCCCCAAAACAAACTACGTTACTTGCACGACTTATCCCATGGTTTAATCACTTCCTATTTGTCAATTGAGAACCAGAATTCCCATTCATTGAGAATATTCCATTTCTATGAAAGCAAGCAAGATGGCGACAGCAAAGCACTTGAGCAGCATTACTGCTTTCTTATCGTAACAACATGTCAAATGCTGCGCTTGCTTTCATAGAAATGGAACATATTCTCAATGACTGGGGATTGTGATCCCTAATTGACCAACGGAAAAGTGATTGAATCATGGCATAAGTAGTGAGAGTAACTTTCTTTGTGTTTGGGCTTTAGCAACATTTTTTTAGCCTCTATACTGTTTCAATCTAGTGCTTTTTAAGTCTGACAATTTAGCGAAGTCAGTAAGGCGCTCGGGTTTTAACTGAGCAACCCATGTTCAAATCTAGCTGCTGCCATAACTTTTTTTCTCCCACTACCGAAATCAACACCGTATGTTGTGTTGATTTAACACACAAAAGTGGTAGTCACGCTGGGACACCGCATTGTGTTGAATTAACACAGCCATTTTTTACTGTGTATTGTGATATGATAAATATTTTTTGTCCTGCTCGAGTTTAAAACCACATGGCGTATCTTAGGATCCTCCAAATTCTTTCCCTCAGTCTCTGGCAAGGCCATTATGCATATAAGAGAGAGAAAAGTTTTGGTATAACCTACACATCTACACCCTGAACAACATAAAGAAAAGAAAATAGAAACTCGTACACTGCAAAAGTCGTTGGAATAAGTGGGTAGTTTTTTTAAGTGTAGTCGTGTTGTCTGTAATAAGTGGGATACATAAATGTCAATAAAAATAGATTACACCCTGCAGAAGTAAATATAAACTTACAACAGCCACACCACGTTTATCCGTTGCCCCATCTCTGAGGATGTGTATAGCTTATTAAATTACAGAGAAGGGTATAAAATTGAACAAAATAGAAGAATCAAAATAAAAATGAATACAGGTATCATACATACTATTTGTTGGTAGCACATAAAGTATCTGTAAAAATGTATGAAAAGGATATAATCAAATTAATGAATGAACGGAAACAACAATGTAACTTCCAAAAAACAAAATGTTTTATTTAATGTTTTTCAGAGAGATCCAGACGAAAACCAGAAGTGGATAAAAAGAAAGCACAAACAAAGAAACAAGTGAACGTGAAACTAAATGTATGTGTACGTCTTTGTGTTGTTATAAGTGTTATAAATGTTCTGATGTAAGAACGGAACTATAAGAGCAAGAAACTTCTCATTCAAACAAGCAGGACACTGAAAGAAATCAAAGACTGGGATAAATAAACGGAACCCACCTTTGTTCTGGAAAACCTCAGGGAACGGAATAGACCGACCGCCTCGATCTGCAATAAGGATACTAAAAGCTGAAGAGTCATAGTCTAACAGATGGATGCTAAAATAACGAAAAGACAAGGATGAAAGATGGGTTCTTGAATAAAAAAATCTCATTGCTCAGGTTTCTTTCAGTTACATAACTCGTTGTCTTAATCGATCACCGCATCTCGCAATCAATATCGTAGCCTAAGGTACTTCGAATAATTTGAAATTTAAACGACACTTCGGAAAGAACTGAAACTTGATACGTTACTTTTATCTTGTACAACTTTCCGTATAGGTTTCAATTATATTTTCAATGAAATACTTGAAATAAGAAGTAGCGAAATCCGTTGTCGAAACCGAGATAAAGTGGTAATGGGAAGCCACTGGCATTACCACAAATCACCCAATTTCAACGAAAACCGGCTAAGAGTCAAACTCTTACATGGGCTGCCGAGACAAGGAGCTGGTTTTATAGTATAACGTTTCTGCGTTCACATAATTGGGTGAAGAAAAGCATTTGCTTAAAACAAAAACAGCAAAAATTACATTTTTGATATTATTATTCCTTCTTCCTTTTCTTCATCAACAATAGCTTTCAAAACTGAAACTCCCTCTTAATATTAGCACTCAGAATGTAGTTGTATCATTCCATATGTATGACTTACCCCGTGAACATGAAATTAAGTCATATTTGTGTTTGTGCTAGTGGTAAAAATCAAACTCATTCAACTAAATAATGTTTCTAAACCAAACTTCACGGTACGGAATTCAATGCCTGTATTAACTAAAATGTTTACATATCTCAGATAAATTAGTAAATTAAACATGAATTATTCCAACTACGTATTATGTACTTCCTCCATTGTAATATTTGTTTATCTTCCATTGAATCAGAACTAACATATCGTTAAATTTATCGCAGTGAGTGAAAGAAAATTACAGTATTAGAAAAAAATATAACATGCTTTCTAGATCCATTGTGATTGCGAGATTGTTATAACTTTGTTCAATGATAAAAAAAGAGAGAGAAGGAGGGGATTGTGAATGATATATATAGATCTTTTTTTCATTAAACTTTTTAACAAACAATCCGACAGCATTTCCCTGGGCGTGATTATGTTTGAACACTGAAATATATATATGTTTTACATATTTTTTAAAAAATCTTTTAGTAACTATAACTCTTGTTTATTTTACAAGAGAACTAATGTACGTATATAGCCTGTAGCTAAACTTTAGGTTTCTCTATTTTCCCTCAACTTTTTTTTCTAGTCTTGTGCTTTTGAAACCGTAATATAGGTTTGTTCACCCTCTCTGTAACGTAACACACATATATATTCACACTCACATAAACGCAAACAGAATTTACCACTCTCGTTACATAAATAATGGAGTTTTAACACGAGTGTGATCAGACCATATCAACATTACCAATAGTTTTTCTTTCTGACTGAATGTAAACGTAACCAAGTACATACATACGGTTCTACGTTAATATCTATGTATATATATATATAGACACACACATACTCCAATACTTTTTTGTTTGTATGTGTGTTTGTCACCCAACACACTCAATATTTACTCTACGACCAGTAACGACAAAAGAATTGATTTCAGTCAAACAAATCGTTTCGTCGCTTCTCCCCCTCCCCACTCTAACACCAACGCCCCTCCCATTTGTACTATTACGTCTCCTCGCTTCAGGTCTGTTTGTCCTGAAAAGCCAATTCATTTCAATGCGTTTCGAAACCTTTCCGCGCTCTCCACACTTTTAAATTCTCCCTACCTCCCAATTCGCACACTTAAAAAAAAAAAAACAGTACACATTCTCCTTGTTATGTGGCAACAATGAATATCTATAATACAATAGTACTTAGCTTTCATGGCAGCGTACCATGAGCGTGTTACATGTGCACATATATACAATCACACAGTATATTCTATCAATACGTAGCCTCCACATTCGCTTCAACGGGTTCAAAATATTTTTTTTAAATTTAGTTTTGCTGGAGGGGAAAATGTAACAACACTTTGCATTACTCTACACGCCCTACATCTCTTGTTGCCATTTGTTGTGCCACACCACGCCACTGAATAAATTGCAAATACAATATGTAAAACCGTATTAAATTTTCATGATATTAAACAAGACAACGAACGAGGTTAGCTTTACTCAGTTTGTTCACTACTATTCTACAAATTAACACAGTTGGATAATATCCACGCACCAAGAACTCTTCTCATATAACGGTAGAATATTCGCGGAGGCGTTTTGTACGAGACGCCAATTGTTATGCAACATGCATTTATATGAACAAGGGTACTGGTTACAATCTTGCATTTTGTTGACAAAAAAATAACAATAAAAGTTTTTTTTTTTCAAAAAAAAGCACGAGGAAAACCACCATATAATAGAACCCGAGAATGGTGTTAATTAACATGTCGCAAATATTTTATGAAACGAATATATTATTTGTAATTAGCTTGTTTGCCTCAAACAGCAGTTCTCGAAAAGCAGTGGAGCGCTATAAATGTAAACTAGATGTTGCGGATAGAGTACTAACGATGCATTCAATCTTCTGGTAAAAGAAATAGAATGAAGTATAATCACTCTTCGTATCTAAAAATTACACTGCAGAAAGACCAGGGCAACAAAAATCTAAACGTCTCATTACCTATACCTAAACAATAGAATTTTGTGAATAAAGGTGCTTAAATTTCGTGAGTAAAGTGTTAAAAATTCGTGAATAGAAGGTCAAATTTCGTGAGTACAAGGGTACATTTCTTGAATAGCTAAAACAAATAATTTTATTGAATAGCAATTTAAAACTTTAGACATAAACCTTGCACTAATGCATGCTGCTAAAATCCTAAAAAGAAAAAGTGCATTTCTTTTACATTCTTCTCACATATTTGTAAAAACAGGTATCAACATTTTAATAAACTATGAAGAAATTTCTTTCTTAATCATTCAACTCAATTTTCATAGGCATATGATGAACACATTTCCAAATTTGTCATGGTGAGATTCGCTTGACTCTTGAGCAGCACTAAGGAAATCTTTGAAGTAATCTCTCACAGGCTGCATTTAAAACTTCGATTTGGTCCTTCCGATCGCAAAATTTACGGTAACATGATATGTTACGTGTTCGACTAGCTTTCACAAAGCTTTTCACGGCGAATGCCGCCCAAACGCCCAAAATGAATAATGATAATGTAGTTCGGATTTCACCACGAGATGGCAATTCAAGTTCGCAAAATTGCTACTGTCAATGGAGGATAAAGTGTACTACATTCTAACGTTCTCTGTGCTACGGCAATCTCGTGATAGATTTCTGAAGACGAATGATATTTTCTCCCGATTGTTTTGGCACTATTTTCGTGAATGAATCAATAAAAATGATATAATTTCGTTAGTACTGCTCAGAATTCGTGGATGAAAGTAAAATGTTAAAAATAACATTTTCATAAAGTGTTAACAGCGGTCTATCTAGTCCATGCGATTCTTTGAGTGTTTAAAATTTTCGCGAATTCGCGAGTCGCGAAATTCTACTATCTCTCTCTAAAGGTGTTAGTGATTAAAACACGGCGTCGGTATAGGAAGACATGGCTTATGTTATAGTCGATGATATGCCTATCCTTTACAGAGGATGGAAATGACGTAATCATACCAATTTGTATATACCAATCTTCTGTTTCAACATATCTGGAATGTTTGACTATGTATTTGAAAAAGAGACTATGACCAATGGGGCTGTGGCCCTCCGAGGAGGATTTTCTCTGATGTATTTTGTACGGAAACCTTCTAGCAATGTGATTGGCCATTGTCTTGTTATATGATCTTCTTCAAGATTTTATTTTATTTTCTAATTTAAATACATACTAATTAAATACCTCACCAGTTTTGGTGGCTACGGAATTTAATCTTTTACTCTTCACAACCTACGCTTGGCAAGTAACAGAATACTTTGTAAACCTGAAGTAACTGATGCCTTCTGTCTTTCTTGTGCTGTTTTCACACGAAGCAACTGCACAATTGCTACGCATCCTTGCAGAATAGTGTCTTCGGTACTCTTGACAATTGAGTACCTACTACATACACAGTTATACTTTAATAGGTCCCTGGCAACACAGTAAAAAAATGAAGTACAGCAAATCCTGCAATCTCGTCCCAAAATCATGTCCCTTAAGTTTTCAACCTTCTCAGTTCACTGACATCGTCTGCATCTGTTATGAGAATGACGTCACAGTTTGGTTGCTAGAGGACCCTTAGTTTCAAGCTTCGGACGCGAAGACTTCGCTACTTTCTCAGTATATTATAGAAGTACTTTGGTACACACGTGGTGGAGTCGTTCTAACGTACTCTCCTGTGCAAATTGTGCAGAAAGCATCGGTCGGAATGTTCCGTATGTTGGGAGAAGGCCATGACGTTTATGCTTGGTAGAGAGGAACGTGTCTGTGTTGGTTGCTGTTCTGAAGAGAAAGAAAAATTATTTATTGAATCACTGTTTCCATAGTGAAAACTATAACATATATTCACTCTCTTCGCTGAGAGGAGTTGGTCACGTTTTGAGTTACTATATTTGCCGGAAATGTAATGTGTTTTAAGACTTCGTATGGGAAATGCAGGATATGTGGGTTAATTAAATATTCAATTTCGTAGCTTAGTGTTTTTCATTAATTCCCCAATTATGGGGGTTAAGTCGTAGAATGCAGTAGGTATACAAACCAATACCGGGGACAAAGGGGGACTCTGTTGAAGCAAGAGAGTAAGCTCTTGCTGAAGTGAAGAACAAGAGACTGGCCCTTTGACAAGCTTGGGAGAAGGATGGTGTGATGTCAAGTGATGGCCATTAAGAAACCTTTAAATTCTTTTGGAGGCTACTGGGGTCATACCTATGAACAGATACATGTCTTGAACAAATTATCCACGCCTGTTTAGATATATAATGTCACCAAAACTGGGGAATCCTGGACTTCATCACTCCAGTATTAAATTTGTATTTCTCAATAAGAGTAGTATGTCGTCTTTGAAAAATGCATAGAAAGCGAAATCTATGTCATAGTTGAAAACACTTCACATTAACGCCCTATTAACGAAATTAAATATTCGTTGAAATATAGTTTAAAATTCAATTTGTTTTCAATATTTAAATGAAAAACGTAGTTAATTTTATTATATTCGCTTTTAAGCACAATTTTTATCCAATTAACTTAGAAAGATAATCTAGAGCACAATTCAATATAACAGTTAAAAACATGTCACATTAACGTCCAATCAACGAAATCCAATTTTCGTTGGAATATAGATTGAAATTCAGTGTGGTTTCAACATGCAAAAGAGGACACAAAATAATAAATAATGACATTCAATTAGCTTTAATTATACCATTAAATTAAAAAAGAATCTCATGAGACGAGATCTATTCCACAGATAAAAAAAAAATTGAATGCACTTCAAACTAACATCTTGTTTGTTGTTGAAATATGATTTAATATTAAACGTACTTTTTCTACCAATAACTATTAATCAACGAATTAAACTTAAAATCAACGTTCAAAACACGATTGTGTGCTACTGAGAAGTATTATAACGAACATTAATATTTGAGAAACTCATAACAGAAATTAGCATATATGTACGTACATAGTAATTTTCTATGGAACACCACATTTTTCGAACAGGGGGCAAATAGGGGTAGGTGGAGTTAATCTGTCTATGAAATACATGTATGAATC
Organism: Lepisma saccharinum; assembly: GCA_022664845.1. Lineage (NCBI taxonomy): Eukaryota > Metazoa > Arthropoda > Insecta > Zygentoma > Lepismatidae > Lepisma > Lepisma saccharinum. The sequence continues at coordinate 63,066 of JAGDQP010003536.1, read as the reverse complement.
TAGATAAATTCGTGTGTTTCATCACACGTACTCTCATGTAAAATGTTGTAGCTCTATACGAAGACAAAATTTATTAAGAAATGGAGTACGTGTATTTTGAGTACAGGACGAATTCTATCCAACGCCACACAGATCTGTACTTTAAAACATAAACTACGAATATGAATTACTTGGCGTGATTACTTAACGTCTCCTTTGCTCGTTAAGACGCCGAATAAACTTTTAAACATTGCGCACCTTCTCGTACATTTCAACTCCTATAAGAGCGAGTAAGTATACACCCGCACAGCCATGCATACACTATCATACCCACCCAAACAAGTTTTCACATGGATGGCAGGTTACTTTGTTCACTTAGCTACTATCCTTCACTTAGCATCGGGTTTGGGTATTTCTTTACAATTCACGAAATAACTTTTTTTACCAACTATTTCTTGATTTATCTCACTAATTCAATCAAATTATTTCTAGGTATTACTCAAGTATGTGTTTAATGATTCAGTCACGTTACTATGTAAACGGTGATTATTTAACATCCGAAGTTGGTTGAAGTCTTAATGGTTAAACCTTAACGTACTAAGTTGTAAGTATGAAGTAGTCTGATACAATCATTCTCACATGAGCTGCGAATTTAAGTTTTAACAATTGACTTTCGTCACAATGGAAACAGGGGTAAAATTAAAGTCTGTTTTACTTAGGGTCAGTTCTACAATCGACCGCTAAATTCCTAGTCAGCGCTAAGTTGAAGCCAAGTCTGATTTTGACCAATGAGAGTACGCAAAATGACAGTTGGCCTCACTTAGCGCTGACTACAAGTTTAGGGTCGATTTTAGAACTGACCTTTTTAGCATGGAAACTGTGCAACTATTGGCTAATCTCTAACTTTATAAACATTTTCCACCACAACCGTGGCAGGAGTATACTCGAAATAATCTAACAAAGGGTTCGGAACAGATATAACTATTTAACAAAGGCCTCGCACGAGCCCCTGTGAATCCTCTGCAGCAAACCGCTGACTACGACTGTACGAAAATTGGTGATCATTGATCCAGAAAGTGAACGAATAAGAGCTTCCTTGATAACGCTCGTGGAGCTCAAACATATATTTCTGACAGCCCTCCAATTATGTTTCCTATAATTGATTTTAATTAAATATAAATTTGTTTAATACACCACATTTGCAGAGTTGCTCCATTAGGCACCAGGTATATTTTTGTACTTTAATTCCCTCTACATCGTTCAACGATTCTTGACCAAATTCGACACGGTGATTACATTTAAGCAGCTGAGTGCCATAAACGATATCCTATTGTCATCAAACTCATCATATTTACAATTGAGTAAACAAAATGACATAAAAATCTAGGGAAACATTCACTGTAGTAAGAAACATCAACGTATCCTAGCACAATTTTTCATTTGAGACTAACGAACCGAAAAAAGTGTCTATGGCCACATTCGTATGTCAACACGGGCAAATATAATTTACATGCAGGATGTGAATTACGGCCGGGGATGGGGGGATGATCCCCCTCTGGAATGTATGTATCCCTGGCTGCTAATTGGAATTCACTATCCCAGTGGGGGGGATGAAATTGTCCCCCTCTAACACGTTATAGCTTTCATTTTACGAACTTACAATGGGACTGGTAAGGCTGAGTGTTCTAGTTATCAAAACAATCCAAACAAACATGTCTAAAGAAAAAAAAAATGTGTGTAGACAAAGCGTTTATTGCCAGTGTTACAGATAATACTTCCGAAAAGCTATAGTTGTATATAACTGGTATAACTGTACACATGAGAAAATCACTGACCACAGTAAAATTAGATCGCACAATAGAGCAGGGTTTGATAAAAAAAAACGCCCACATGGGCCTGGCTGCTTTTTTTCGGGTTTAATTGTTTTGTTTGTTTCGGTTTTAGAAATAAAATTTGAATATATGTAAATGTAAAGCTGTCTACATACCTCAATAGCTCAGTCGATAACGGGTGTGTCACTTTGGAATCGGAAGGCTTGAAGCGGGCCTGTTCTATATGGGGGTGAACTCACTTGAAGTTATGTTCAATAGATTCAAACTACGGCGTGGTTCAGGGCCTTACATAATTATAGGTTCCAGCATTCCACCATTCACAGGTGAGACTGAGGAAAATGAGGGAGAACCCCATTCAGGATTGTCTCACTGATTCTCCTGAGAAGGGTTTGAATTTTTTAAATTCCTTTGAAGGCCTTTATAAAGGCAAATTTGATTCAGGTCGAATGGATGATGATAGGAGAGTTGGTGGAATGCGGGAAGCGGGAGATAACGGAAGAACCCCAACCCCGAGTAAACCCATGCACACGGTTTTTGTTCACTACAAAGCCCATGGCACAAGTCGGGATGGAACCAAGAACCCCGCGCACCAGAGGTAAGCGCTCAACAACTGAGCCACCGCGGCCCCAGCAGCGACTGAATTGCTGTTGAACGTTCCCAGTGTTACTTGGCCGTCCGGAACACTAACAACCAGACTATAACAGACTGAGTCCCCAGTCCTTGTGATCCAGGCGGTAACGTTGCGGACTTCAGATCGGCAGTGGGTAGACACGTGGGTTCGAACCCCTGATGGGTTTACATTTCCAATCCCTAAACTTAACACGATGTATTATATAACACGAAAAAAGTGAATTAAGTTTAAAAGAGCAGAGAACAAACTGCAATTCAGTGAAAACCGCCCAATATATTTGCTATTTGACAATTATATTGTCACATCTAACAGTGCGAGAGAAATTTGAAAAGAGGCAAATAAGCAACTTCGTAGAAGCAAAGCTAAAGGACTTTATTTATCAAGCAGGGATGGCAAAGGAGGTGACCACTGTAGTTATACATCAAAAAGCACAAAATCTATCACTTATTACGACACAGAGTGGTCCATTAATGAAAGATTGTACTTCCAAGAAAGCATGGATGAAAAGTGGGTTGCATGTAGAAAATGTCACATTTGGTACCATGAAAACTGTGTTGGTAAAGAAGCAAAAGACCCACTTTTCCCCTGTGATATTTGTCTGCAGTAACGAGAGATTTTTTTTTTTTTAGAGATAAATATACTTCTTATCCAGGTTCCAGGTTTTGAACTTATAATGAATCAGGGTTTTTCTATTTACAGACTTTTCTTTAGAAAAGTAACACTCGTATTGTTATGCATAATTACAGGTATAATTGTTCATAGTATTCCACTTTATCTTGTAAGCAGATTTCTTGTTTTTTAATGTTTAAGTCATTGTTGCTATTTACGTGACAGCAGGCAGTGGGCGAAAACTGGACCCATTTTTTTAAAAAGTCAGTTTTCTCTTGTTTTGGAAAATACATTATTTCTCGTGTTGTATGGATGAAATTATTGTCTAGTCACAACATTTGTACTTTAACGTTTGTAACAGTTAATGCAATACTCACATTCTTGTTATGAGAATTACAATAGAATTTTATGAGCATCCAGAAAAGAAGTGGGGCAAATGTGGATACTTTCCTCTAAATGTTTGAAAATTTTAGAGAAATAAAAACCAAAAGGGGCCGAGAGCCGTATCAAAAATAACACTTGGCTGTTAGGCTATGGGCTGGGAAATGAGTAGGACTGTCGCAAGAGTCAGGGAAAAGTCACAGTATTCTGGTCTCTGGAAGACAAAACTTGTAGGAATTCTGATGGTTAATTTATGAACTTTATATTCCTTTGCATCTCTGAATCTCTAACAGCAGTGAAAGTTTAGAACAGATTCATTCATATTTACTTCTGCACTTCTTGACAATAAATGAATCGGCAGTTTGAAGAAGGCAATAAACGCCAAAAATATGAAAATCTACTTTATGCCGGATTTGATATCTGGAAGGGATGGTGCATCTATACAATACACAAAGAAAGCAAAAAAAACATGAGTAAAACTTTCAAAAATAGGTGCGAAATAGAGATGGGTAAAACTAGCGTAACAGCTATTTTTCACTGCTACATGGGATAAATTGCTATGACTGCTACAACCGATGAACTACAAACAGCAGTTACTGGCTTCGCTGCTATTTTTCTCCGAAGCTTGTTAATGGTAAAACACATTGCTACCTGTTTTCTAAATAAACAGAACTGCTGGGAGAAAGGAACAAAATGGCAGAGACTTGTCTGCTGAGAGGACATCGATGATGTGTGAACACTACGTAATTAGTAGCGTCTGTTACTCGTGTACGGAATTGATATAAAGAGCTCTCAGAAAGCACTGGTTCGTAGTTGGCTACGTGGAGTAACGGATAAGGCGTCGAAGTTATAATACAGTGGTCTCGGATTCGATACCAGTTCATCGCAAGTTTTTATTTTTAAAATGGTTTATATTTTATATTTTAAATAGGTTATTTTGAAATGTTATTATGTAATTTGTTTTATAACTTTATTTGCACTAAACGTTTTTTGTAATATTTTCCGTTTATTTTGATTCTGTAGTACAATTCAGATTTAATTAAATGGTAAAAAAATGGGTAAGGCATCGGACTTGGGATTCAGGGTTCGGTACTTCTTCACCTATTTTTTTATTTTAAAGAGAAACTCCTTTTTATTTTGTAGTTTCGAAGGAAAGCTCTGGTCTTGCTATTAGACTTTTTTTCTTCTTTTGAGGCAGTGAAAACAGTACGCACATTAAATAGTTTATAAAATTCACATATTTAGAAAACATGAACCAGCAATTTGAAGAAGTGAACAAATGCTAAAAAAATCGCAATTAGTTTTTAACTAAAAACGCACCTCAAGTTATACCCGCTTATCATAAGGTAGAAGAAAAGAACGTTCCAGATGAATCATTCTATAACTTTTTGAACGTTTTCTTATATTGTCGTGACCTACTTGTGATGGTACATATTTAAGTAAAATTTCATTTATCTAGCTCAAACGGTGTGCAAAATGGGATTTTGGGCGGTCATTTTAGATCCAAGATGGCGACTATTCCCAAATGTTACAATATTTCCCTAAACTACTCGTCATAATGCACCTTTGTGCCAAATTTAGTATCTCTAGCTCAAACGGTGTCTAAAATGGATTTTTAAGTCCGACATTTTTGATCCAAGGTGGCGTCTTGGGATACATCATGTAATATTTTAGTAACATATAAGTGATAATGTACCGGGTTACCAAATTTGATATGTCTAGCTGCAGCCGTTAATTCTGTGTATTCTATACAACAATGGATTCGGCGGCCATTTTGGATCCAAGATGGCGACCGATTTTGAACATTAACGAACTAAACCGAGCTATTAAGCCTAGAAACAACATACAATTTTTGTTCAAATATCTTCAAAATTATGGCCTCTAGCGTGTTAATATATATATATATTATATATATATATATATATATATATATATATGTGTGTGTGTGTGTGTGTGTGGGAGTAGTAGACCAACTCCTCCCTTCGGGGAGAGGCCTCATCCACTAGTGGATTGAATATGGCTGTGATTTATTATTTATATATATATATATATATATATATATATATATAATGTAAAAAAATAATTAAATAATTAAAAAAAACACCAGGTTTCGATCCAGGGTTATTTGCATTCGCTTTCGAACATGATATCAATGCGCTAAATGGCCAACTGGATGCAGTTGTTTGGAAAAGGAGTAATGCGCATGCGCGAGATGGCTTAGCTCTTCCTGTCGCTAGTCGCAAGTTATTATACTAATTCAGCATGAAACAATTACGCGTCCCCCTACCCACCGTACCCACCGCACCCACCGCTTTCTACTTTCCTGATTAAATCGTGTTTTGATGTACTGTTTCTTCTCCACCAGTAAATCCAAGCTCCGATAATTACATAGAATAGTTTTACAACAGTTATGGTAGGAACTAAACTACCTTCGTCCATATCTCTACTGCACACGTAATAGGATACAGGTAATTAGGTTATTCGAAAATATTGTTTTAAACTTCTTTTTCACAGACGGGAATAACTAACTCGCATTTAGATACGTATTCATACACTGATATTTCTAACTGCTATTGTTAACAGATATTTACATATAGCAACTATTACTATCACTGTTACGGAATAAAAAGCAGTTTTGCACATTTGTAGGGCGAAATTTGTCAGTGGATAGACGGGGAAAAACAATTGAATTTATTACTTAGGCCCCCTACTTGTAACTTTCGAGTTCATTGTGCATACATTTCTTGTAAATAACATTCATTTGAAGGTTTCTCTTGCGTTTTTCTTCATTTTCTGGTCGATTTTTCCATTCTTACTTCTCAGCACTTAAAAATGAGCAGACGTTTTTCCATACGTTTGAAGAAGGAAACAAATCCACCAACATTTTTTAACTCTACAGGAAAAAATACAATACTTGTAAACTGTCTGAGCAGTACGAAAGTATCAGAAGACCGTTTTGAATATTCATTAGCAATATTATTTCCTTTCAATAAATAATAAACACATTATACAGTTTTTGTTAATTTCCCACAAAACAACTTTTTGGACTTGTTTCCTTCTTCAAACGTACGATTCAAATGAAATTAGCGCTTCGCTAACGAGAAAAGGCGTTTCAGGAAGGTGTAATCTATTCATAACAATGCATTATTCGGAGCTACGAACCAGACTCTTGCCCATCAAAAAAAATCTGATTAGCATATAGGGCTTACAGTCAAACGATACTTTGCTTTTGCTCTCATATTGACAATTGTTCTGTATTTCATATTAACGTTAACGTCGGATATATTGGACAGAAGAAAGAGTACCGACTATATTTAAGACTATTTATTACGTAAAAATTCCAGTACAAAATATTTCAAAATTCATATTCCGAGGATATCGAAAGTGTTGCTAGTCTCTTAGCAAAGGGAGCACTGTGACCAAATAATTATTCATTGTAGAGAGAACGGAAACAGTTTACAATCTCTAAGGTTAGTTTATTGTAAATCATACAATGCTGAATCTCGAAAGAAGAGCAATTTGAATCTTAGACCCCAAATTATCATAATATGATCAAAAGTTTTGTCAATGATATTCTTGTAAGTTAAGTTACCGTACAAGTATACAATATCAAGTATTTTATCTCCTCCTGGAAAGATAACCTAATTCGCACACTGTTTACATGCGACATGATTAATACACGGTACGTAACACATGAATTACAATATTGGTTTGTGATTTAATATACTCCTTATTAAAGGTGTCACTTTTTGCACTTTCGCTCCGTTAGGACAAATATTGCTCGAGAGGCCGTTAGATGGTAAATTATTAAAAAGATAAAATTTTTAAAAAATAGGCCAGTCAATAAGGGACGTTAGAGTAGGGATGCTACAGGTAACCCAAAAACGTTTTTACCGTTCTAGAGTAGTGATAAATGAAGAGCAATACAGTGGACGGTACGTACCTTTAGGTTTCGAATCAAGCTCCATCAGCATCCAATACATTTTGCCAACGTTCCTGCAGCTGAAAAATACCTTGGTGATAGAAGTCGGCGGTATTCGAGGCAAACAAGTCTGTGAGTGTGTTTCGCAGGTCTCCCTCATTGGCGAAGCATTTCCCATGGAGGTGGTTGTCGAGGGAATGAAACAGGTGCTAATCTGTTGTCGCAAGCTCCGGTGAATATAGTGCATGGCACAGTGTCTCTCAGCCAAGTTGCTGAAGGGTCTCCCGGGTCCTCTTTGGCACATGTGGCTTGGCACTGTCGTCGAGGAACAGCATACCCTTGTGATTCACCATTGTCAGTGGCTTCTTCCCCAATGCACGGTGCACCTTTTCCAACTGCTGTGAGTATAGGTCAGTAGTGATGCTCTGATCAGATGGAAGCAGCCCGTAATGCACCACTTGGCGACAAGTCCACCATATAGAGAACATAACCTTTCGCGGGTGCAGAGGTGGTCTTGAGATGTGGGAAACAGGGTCAGGTAGAGAGACAACCAATGTCTGGTACGCTTGGGAGTATCATAGAGGACCCACTTTTCGTCACCAGTGAACAAGCGATCAAATATGGGTGTGTTCAGGTGCCGAGTGAGCAAGGACAAACAGGCGTCACTTGTTGTTTCTTGTTGGCTGCCGACAATGTGTGCGTTACCCACTTGCTTAACCTGTATGACTTCCCTATCCCATATAGATGCAGTCTGACTGTTTCAATATCAGCGGAAACATGGAACCTTTCTGCAAGATCATCACATGTTGGACCATTGTCCTCCTCGATGGCTCCTTTCAGGGCCTCGCCGTCCAACCAAATGTGATCGTCCACTACGAGGTTCATCAGCAGGGTTCACATCTTCCGAACGGAATTTCTGGAATCAATGCCTGGTGATGCGTTCGTTCACGGCATTCTCATCAAATGCCTGACATATGTGGCGACTATATGCAGCAGCTGACCGGCCTACGTTAAAGTCATACAACAAACACACGCGAATAAGCTGCTTTGATACCTCCATTTCTCTTTTACACTGGACGAGCTATGACTGCTGTGTATGAGTACCGTGCCTGCATTGCTGAAGGTCGATAGTGAGACCAACTCCCGATCGCTTGGTAGGCACGTGAATCATTTCGTTTCCTCTCTGTGAGCGCATGATTAATGGGACGTCAAAAACGGTAAAAACTGTTTTCGTTACCTTATATTTGTCCCGGAATTGAGATCTGCGTTCCGATGTCTCGAAAATAGTTCTCGGGATGCATAAATGTTTCGGTTTTAAGCGAAGAGTGAAATTATCATTTCCTTTCTTTTCACACAATCATATTCTCTTGAATTTATGAGTAGTAAAGCTCAAAAAGGTAAAACTTGAATACATTAATTTCTCGATTTAACTACCTTCACATTGAATGAAACAACTGTTTCGCTGGGCTAGGGACAAAGAGTTTTGCGGCTTAATGTTTATTGTTGTCGGTACAGTGGAACCTAGATAGTTCGGATCTGAAGGTAAAAAAACAAAATTCGAGTTATCGAATATTTCGGCTTAGCAAGGTTTGACTTATCGAGATGCATAATACGGAACTTTGAGATATAGAGGACCAGAACTGACTGACGCTTTCTTCTGTAGTAACGATCCTGTATTTTTGCATCCCCATCATATGAAACATTTAACTGCTTGGAGACCAAGGTAGTCGTGTTGTCTGAGGGATAGGTCAGCGCCTCGAAGTGCGTGGGTTCGAATATCTCCTAGTAGTAGGGCATAGATGTTCTTGGATTTTAACAAGCATTCCACTCACGTAAACGAGACGGACCAAAGTTTGAAGAGTTACTAAATTGGCCCATGTATAAAGTTTTGCTTTACTGCGTATTTTTGACGACACAACAGACACTGGGACATCATTAGTTGTGGCGGGAGCTTCACACACGTTCTAACCGTTCGATACTAAATCTATGGAAATGGCAATGCGCAATTTTTTTTAAAAAATTCGTTACTCGGTTGTCATCTGTGACAAGACTCCGCACAGATCCTTCAATTCCCTAAACTTCGACTTACAAAGGCTTTCCTGACTAAAATTTTGACTTGTAGATATATTTCTTCTGTAATTTTAACTTATAGAGGTTACCTAGCGAGAAGTGTCAAGGTATAGAGGTCGAAAGTCACGTCCATAAGAACAACAACAATTCGAATTATAGAGGTAAATTAACACTGGCTAAAGGGGAATTAATAAAATTCGAGTTATCCAGGTTTGAGTTATCAAAGTTCCACGGTATTGTTCTTCTTTTCCATCTTCCACTTGCTTCAAAGTTATTTGAAGAACTGACCGAATATCTTGGCAACTTTCCGATCACCATAATAATGACAAGGAAAGAAAGTATAGTTTGTTCAATAAAAACAGACATAAACCAATGGCAAATTTCGATAAAATAGAAATTTAGCAAAAATTATATATTTTTTATATGATTGATTTAGGATTTTCTGAAAAACCCTTTTCCTTCTCTTTCAGGCAACCATGCCACGTGTTGCTCGTTGGACCAGGTATTATTGTTATGATTTTAGAAATCAGTAGCGAAGTAACCACCACTTTGATTACTTAGGTACAGAGTTTTGGACATAAAATTGACGTCATTTTTAACGTAACTGATTTGTGTGCTGTGGTACACAAATCCCTGTGTAATCTGTGCTGTGGTATTCCCTGTGGTACAGTGTTAGTCAGTGTGCGTTTTTTTTTTTTTTTTTTTTTTTTTTTACATTACGAAGATGTTCGTAAATTATTCTTGTTCCGGATTTTCACTTTTGAAATATAGCAAACCTACGTTAGAGGAAACAATAAGGAAAAATAGTGGAAAGCTGGAACAGATTTTATTTTCTCCACAAAAGTGTCCTTAACAACGTGTTGGTTTTGCACCCTTCTACAACCCCTACTTTCACCACGACCGGATAATGGCGCCAAAAACAGTTTGTTTCTAAATATTTCGCTTGAAAAACATTTTAGAGTAAAATGTTCTTACAAAAAAATCATATATACAACATTCAGTGGTAGAAAGGTTTCCTCCTGCGATGCACTGTTTAGGCGCTAGGGGTGTTTGTTGTTCTGTAATTTTTTCAACACAATTTTGTAACAGCAAAACTCAATGCTAATTTTCTTGTCTGAAAACTTAGGGTCCATATTTCATTTTGAAGCACCAATTCTAAACGTCTTAAGAAAAGAAATTTTATATCTATTATATGTATTAGTAATTGTGCAATAACCTTGTAAAAATTTATAGAAACAAAATGAACATCTCTCGACTTTCTCTTGAGTGCTATTTGAATGCTATGAAAAACATCTGAATTACACTTTCTATTAGTATTAATCGCAAAAATGTTGTCAACTGAGAAACGTTTAGAAGCTTACACAGAAAATGAAGTACAGAAGCTTTCCAGTCAAGGCAGCAAAATTCCCTAGCCCGAATGGCTACAATTGATAGATCTGAAATAACATGGCTAATTCAAAGCATGTTTACCCCCTTCGCTTTAGTACAACTCCTGGATCAGTTTACAACACTCTAAGCATAATTCCTATGCACACAAAAGTGGCAGAAATCTTATTATTACGTACTTATTATAATACTATAATTGTCTTTGATGGATAGTCTGAAAATGTGACAATCAAAAGTACCAAAGTTTAGCTGTTGCAAAACGGTGTTGGAAAAAATTGCAGAACTACAAGCACCTTTATCGCACATAAATGGTGAATTGTAGAAGAAAAATAGTAATTACCTTTCTTGAAGAAAATGTTACGTAGATGAATTTGTGGAATAATATATTTTGCTCTATAACGCTTTTCAAGCGAGATATTTATAAAAAAAAAAAACTGTTTCCGCGCAACTTTTTCAAGATGAAAGCAAAAGTAGGGGTGGTAAAGGGGTGCAAGATTATCCCGTTGTTAAGAACACTTCTTTGAAGAAAATAAAATTTGAGCCAGCTGTCTACCATTTTTCCCTTATTGGACGCTTTGTTGACTGACCTAATAACGAAGAAAGAACAATGGAATAATTCAGAAAGCGAATTGAACATTGAATCAAAAGTATAAATAAAATACAAACCATATCATAATGAAAAAACCCACAGTGCTGCGACAGGCGCAGCACTGCCCTTGTAAGGAAAAGAAAAGAACTCAAACAGCCAAGAAATACAAATTAGGATGAAGACATGGAATTATTTCCGAAACTTCAAAAACAACAAAACGTCAAGAACAATTTGGACTTGGACATATGTACTACATTAATAATACAATTGCAACATATTTGGCGCTGTACTATTGCTTTGGAATTGAACTAGGAGAAAATGTAATGGACCTTTGCTCCAATTTTGACATAATTATTAAATTCTGCCTAGTAATAATAATGGAAAGCATTGTAATAATCTAAAAAAAAAAATGAAATTTATTGAGTACGCAATTTTAAATACAGATTATTCAACAATACAAAATCGACTTAAGTTTTGAAACCATGGAACAATCATATATATGTTTTTCTATTTGAACGTGGTCATGTGTCAGAAGAATATGAAAACTTGTAAGCATTTGTAAATATAGAAATTAATTTACAGAACAAGTATCTATAATAGACTATTACATATCAGCTTGTTTGAAAATAGTTGTTAATTCAAAACTTTTATTAATATTAAGAGTTAAGCATTCTTTATAATGATAGTACATTACTTGCGTTAGATCATCCTGACACTTTTGGAAACAAACAATTTATATTTAATATTTTGATTAATGTTTATTTACTAAAAGTTTAACAAAGATAACTGACATATAAATTGTATTAAATAGGAACTGAAGAAGCCGATTTATCAGGTCTTTTTACTACTTCAAACTTATCACAGTAACTTATGAAAATAATGATTGAAAAATGTTTATTTAAATGAATGTATATGGAAAATAATGAGTCCCGTACGTTTTGCTACCTTACAATTTGCGACCATACAGAATATCAGAGAAATGAATCGTGCGATTTACGATTCATTTACTTATTTTAGAGACTGTAATATCTTGAACTGTTAAGTTCATTAATGATATTACAACTTCCCCATTCTCTATGTGCTGTTCACGACGCGTGAACATCTCACAAACGATTTCCCTTGCATCTGGAATTGTAGTAGATTGCTCCCAAAATGAAACTGGTAATCAAACTTAATTTGATCTAACCAGAAATATACAATTTTTATTTACATGTATTAAAGGACAAGAAAGTATCAATATAGTTCCTACTGATAACACCAAGCCGCCGTAGCTCAGTGGTAGAGTTTTGGTGTAACATTCAGGAGTTCGTGGATTCAATCCCAGCGGCCGACAATCCTGAATGAGGCTCTTCCAGGGTTATTCCTCAGTCACACCAGGCAAATGCCGGGATTGCACCTTCAACATAGGCCCTGGCCGAAACCTTCCCAAATCCTTCCTCCTCACCTCTCCCGGCCTGAGCCATACATGCCTAAAGGCCATAAATTAAATTCAAAATTCACTAGTGATAACAGGTTCAACATTGGCATTTTAACATGAATCAGTATTCAGGGCCGTAAAATGCACGGTCGCCTGTATTTCGGGCCGCAAAATGAACTAATCCCAAAATGCAAGCTCGCAAAGCGCACGGCACTAAATAATACCGGCAGCTGCAGACGAGTAGTGTGAGACGCAAATTGTCACGTTACGTCCAGTTAATCAGTATGGCATTTTAAACTTCATAGCATTGAACGACCGCAAAGAATTATCATGAAAATGGTTCCTAAATACCAAGTTTATACAAGTGCCTTCGTGGGAAATAATTTCGTATTAAAATACACTTTTCTTTGTTGCTCGTCGTAAATTCCAACAAAAGCTTATCCAGTTCAGATGGTCTAGTGGCGAAGGCCGTTACATATACTTTCACGTCAATTATTTCTTAAACAAATGAGATAATTCTATATATCCTAAAACGGCTAAAATGAGTTTAAAAACCTAAAAGATGCTAAACTGAACGTTAAAAAAAAAGAAATGGCACTAATACATGAAACTCCTACTGCTAATAGGAGAAACGTGCACAAATATTCATTTGGTTTCAACTTACTTTCTTTCACTTTTTGCGGCTTTCTTGTTTACGTTGTTTGAATGGTTTTTGTTTCGTATGGTAATCTTTAACTGAATATTGAATTCTTTTTTTTTTTAATCACTTTTTTCTTTACTTCATGTTCAGTAAATCGTTATTATACCAACGACGTGTTTCCAGTTGAAACCCATTATTTGTTACTTATTTCATTTTAACGCAAATATTTGTCGATTTAACACATGTATAGTAGAAAGAAATACAATCCTGAAATTGGTTAAACTAACTCTTTATAAAGACTAAAACGATGTTTATAAAGTCTCAAAGATCCAGACCCTATTTATAACCAATACTAGAGAGGCTTTGCAAACTTGAACCTTGTTCAACCCGAATATACTAAGATTTTCCAAGCTTGTCTTTAGTTCCAGCATATGAATCCTGGTATACATTTTAGTTAATTTCAAGCTGCTGCTATTTTTCTCGCCTTAGGACCGTCTTAGAAGCATTGTAGGCCCTAGACAAGACAACGCAGTAGGGACCTTCTATAATCACCCGAAAACGAATCAGTAAACGATCAATAAAATTAAACAAGCAATTCATTGGCACCTTACACAAAATAGTTTGCACTTTAGATATTCCCCAAATTAAAATATGAAAAGTTAGGTTCTATTTGTTTAGTAAATAAATTAGTTACTTTAAGCCGCCTTTAATTCTGCTTAATGATAAGTTAGGTTATATTACTTTAGGTTATTACAGCATCCGGGGGAATATCTAAAGTCTATCCATAAAATCTTATTTAAATATTAGAAACAAACATGATTTTGGACTAATCGACACAAGCATTGTAGAAATAACATAAACTTTGCAAAGAAATCAACATACAATTAATTATTAACTAGTACCCAGGGTAGATAGAAATCGTGCAGTATGAATTTGTTACTATTAGCACAACCATTTGAGAAGTTTCTTTGTAGGTAATTTATTTATGATTGGCTTGAAATGAATAGTCATGAGGAAGATTTTCAAAAATTGAAACAATATGAAAATGTCTCTGCCCCATTATGCTGTACTGATTTTTGTAAATTTCAATCGGAAAATTAATGTTTATCCATGCAATTGGTCGCCATTATTCAAATAAAAACTTGTAATGCAATTTCAACATTGAAAAAAACCCAGAGATATTAAGTTTCCGGAAATGAATCAACATGCACGACAGTGCATGCAGCCAAGTTCTGCGTCACAAAACGTCAGCACTACCAGAAATATGTTACAGGAACAAGAGTTTATTGCGATATCGACGATTTTGACGCCCCGTAAGACAAAAGAATGTTAAAGATAAGAATATGAGCTTTCAAAGTTAAGGAGATATGCCAAATATGTCTCGGTGTGCAAATTTTCATATTCGTAGCTTGAAGCATATCCAAGTTGTGGACCCCTGAAATATGCGTATTTGGCTAACTGATTCATTCACTCACTCACTCATCGCATTCTTTAAGGTGTTCATAATAAGCTAGAAAAACGAAATTTGGCATCAAGGTGGAAGATGATAAGTAGGTAAAGCGAGAATTCCGACGTCTTGAAAAAGTCGCAATCTTGGATTCAAAATGGCAGCCAAATGTAAAATGTTAAAGAATGCACTGTCTAAACTTCTACACCTATAAAAACGAAATTTGGTAAGGTATAACTAGTAGGCTAAGAAAATATTAGTAAATGTCTCCAAAGACGCCATCTTGGATCCAAAATGGAAGAGCCCAAAAATCAAATTTCCCCACTGTTTGAGCTAGAGATACGAAATTTGGCATAAAGATGTATTATCAAAAGTAATTAAGGAAAATATTAAATATTTTGACACACTCGCCATTTTGGATTCAAAATGGCTGCTCAAAAACATTTTTCACGTCGTTCGAGCTAGGGAAATGAAATTTGACACGAAAATGTACCATCAGGGAGAGGTCACGACAATACAAGAAAAAGTTTTAAAAAGTCGCCATCTTTAATTCCTAATGGCAGACCAAAACCCATTTCTCAAACCACTGAAGCTATTTAAACAAAATATGGGGGCGCAGCCCACCATAAGGTCTGAGGCATCGCCTCCTGCGAGGCATAAAAAGAATATATAGGGTGGTGGTGGTGGGTTTTAGGGTCATCACCAGCCTTATGGCTTGAAGATCATCAACCTTGCCACCTCACACTAACTTCCAGTGTTCCTCTTGGCTCATCCATCTTCCATTTCCCTATTTTTTTAGTGCTGACGAACTTCGCTGAACTTTTTGCAGCTCTGGTGATTTGCTCGCATTTCTCATATAACACGGAGATAGATAATGAAAAATGATGCATAAAGGAAACCAAGAAAGTTTTGTCGCTTTTTGTGGAGGTCTGTGTTCAATTGGCCCTCACACCGTGAGTTGAATGCGAATGGAGATCAGGCGAAGGTCAGTTGTTGGTGTGGGTAAATTCAACATTCTAACTGGTTGTGGCAGTTCAGTTACACCGTGAACATGCGGAAGGACAGAGTGAACATGGGACCTCCACAGAGCGTCATAAGGGCGTGTATGCTGTACGAGTTCAAACTAGGGTCAAAAGCAGCTGCAGTGGGGCGGAAGATATGCCAGGCCTTTGGTGAGGGTGTCGTGACTACGCGGACAGTGCAGCGGTGGTTTACCAAGTTTAAAGACGGTGACGAAACACTCGAAGACGCACCACGTGCAGGAAGACCAACACAGGTACCAAATGAAGATCTTCAGGCAGCAATTGAGGCGAACAGTGGCCAGACATGTGAGGAACTGGGACTACAATTCAGTGTAAGTGGAGAAAACCATTCGGCAGCACCTCCATCAACTTGGGAAGCACTACAAGTTGGGTCGATGGATCCCACATGATTTGACCCCTGGCCAGAAGGCATCGCGATCAGACTCCTGTGTTTCTTTGTTGTCTCGGCTGCAAGGAGCCATTTCTGGACAGGGTGTTGACATTTGATGAGAAGTGGGTCCTGTTCGAAGGTCCACGCCGCCGTCATCATTGGTTACCATCGCATGAACCGGTTCCAAAACAGCCGAAACCAGCACTGCACCAGAAGAAGGTCCTCCTGTGGGTTTGGTGGACTGCTCGCGGCATCGTGCATCGGGAACCAGCTGGTCAGAGCATCAATGTAACTGTGTACTGTCAGCAGTTGCACCGTATTGAAGAAAAACTCAAAACTCTGGAGCCAGCACTTCTGAATCGCAAAGGGGTCCCTCCTGTTACAGGACAACGCTAAGCCCCACGTGACTAGGATGACCCGGGACACCATTCTACGCCTTCGATGAGAAACAATTGCATCCGCCATACTCTCCGGACATTGCACCGTCCGATTTTCACCTGCTCCATTCCTTGGACAATCACAGTAGAGGACGCCAGTTGAAATCCCTAGTAGAGGTGCAAAATGCACTTGATACCTCCTTCGCTTCACGGCCCACCAAGTTCTACCGCGATGGAATCCATGGCCTTCCAGAACGTTGGCAGAAGGTCGTCGATGCTGCTGGGGACTATTTTTGATCTTTCATGTACGTCTTAGGTGACATATCGATGTTCGAAGGTGGTGGGTTAAAAAGCGACAAAACTTTCTAGCTTACCTTATAATTTTTCAGATGACTTAGCATAATTATAATCAAGAACTTTGTGACATACATTAGCCAGACGCTTTTCATTTAGCTCGGCAGAACAAATTGGTTTCAATTGGGTTAAGTAAAGAAACAAATTTTCAATCCAATCTTCTACACATTTTGTCAGATCAGAGGTCCAAGAGTTTAAAGTTATCGACTACTTTCAATGAAGTTTACTTTCACTTCCCTTAAGTCCGAACACTTTGATAGTACCTTAAATTACATTTGAAGACGATAGATTTCTTACGGTTCTGCGACGAGACAAGGAAAATGTAATGATGAAAGGCATCAGAGACAAAAAAGAAATGAAAAGTTTATACAATGTGATGGTTAAGTAAAGTTATTTCGTGCTTTCTGGATTTAGTATAATTTGAAAGGCCAAAATTCTAGGCTGCATGGTTAGATCTCATAGTGTATGTGCTCTTGGCAAATAATGTAAGTTCAAATCTGTTCAAGCAGTAGCTTGTGATAGAATAATGTACAGTTTTCCTGTAACGTTAGTAATTTGAATCATGTTATTTAAGTAGCGCGTGCAGATGTTGAGCAATTTATTAAGCAGGCACACCTGTGTAAGTCAGCACATTAATAGAAGCACTCATAAGCTTTCCTTCTTGGGAGATAGTAGTATGAACTACGTCTAGGACAGGTAGTGAATCAAACATTTTACCAGTCAGAAGTTGATCGCTTGAGAAAAGGAACAGGTGCGACCTGGCAGCATTACCTCTTACTGAGGCATGCTGACATGCCCATTTCCCATCCACACTGACCCATTTCTTGCCCAGTTTTTTCCTCGATCGTTAGTCCATTCGTCTCCGTACAAGCCTGATCTTGAGCCATGTGAATTTTATCTTTCCCTATAATTGAGCAACAATTTAAGGGCTATCATTTTCGGACAATAAACAGTGTACAACAAGCCATGACATGGATTCTCAACAGACTGAATGAAAGCAGCTTACAGCCTTGTTATCAAGAATGAGAAACAGTCGGGGAACGGTGTTTGCGCAATAACACAACACGAAGAAACCTAATATGAAATATTAACTACTCATTAGTTAATGAAGTTTCATACTAAAAACTCTGCCTGAAGTTTCATACTCAAGGAGAAGAAGAGGGGGAAACGTGACTTTGAATTTGACTTAACCAAGTTTAAACTGTTATTTTGATATATTGTCCTTGCACAATAATATCAGCAGGTTTCGAACTAGGATTTTGTCCATTTTAGTAATTTAATGTTTTTCTTTTTCTACCATTATTAATGAACCAAGAAAAGACCAAACTCGTTTTGGTATTTTGATACTGCACATTTTGCCCAAACAACGGTCAACTGAAAATGACCTTGCCTGAAAAAAAAAAATACAGGAGTTTTGAAACTTGACAGTTTGACGCAGTTTTATGTACTGATTAATATACTGAATTTGTGACCTTGGCGCGTTGCAGCGCGCTCCTCCATATTTTACAAATGGCGCCGGAAATACTTTTTTTTAACAATATTTCGTTTTCGATATTTTTTTGGAGACAGTAGTTTCGCAAAGTGACTATTTGATATACACGTCCGGAGTGACATACTGGATTGGTGGCTTCGGTGCGCTGCCGCTCACCCTGATATTTTGAAAACATGGGACGCGAAATATATGGTTTCACAATATCTCGCTTGGAAAGAATTTTAGAGCAAAATATCTTATCACAGAAAATAATCTACACGAAAGTCTCTACAAGAAAGGCTATTTCCATTTTTCTTCTAGGGTGCACCGTTTAGGCGCTAGAGCTGTTTGTAGTTCTTGCAATTTTTCTCTACATTGTTTTGTAACACACACCTGAAAAAAATTACAGGAGTTTTGAAAATTGGCAGTTTGACACAGCTTCAAACTCATAAACCTTACATTTAATATGAAGCCACAAAAAAAAAAGTCAGGTTAGAGGATCTTGGGGACATGGTGTGTCACCGTTTCGGGAAATTACTCGATGGGCCATCAATTTCCGTAAAGCTGCCTTTGAGTTGCGTGCAGTATATGACTTTGCACCGTTTTGTTGAAACCAGACATTGATGTGGAGAAAACGCTCTAGCTCCTGCCCTTCAAATGTGTCCTATATAGCTCGGCGCTCGACTAGGCGCTCGGACACGCGATGACATAACACACCACACGGTTACGTCATTACTGTGTAGAAGAATCTCTTATAACTGACCCGGTTTCTTATCCTCCCAATAACGAAAATTGTGCTTATTTATGATTGGGCTTAGTCCAATATCCACAGCTTGTTCACGAAATCCTCGTTCTCGTTCACCTTGGCCATCAGTCGCTCACAAAATTATCTACGTTGTAGGAGATCATTGGGTTTCAGGTGCTGGTTTATGTGCAGGTTGTAGAGATGGAACTTCAAATCTTGGATCAATATTCGGTGCATACCTGACTGCTAAAGCCGTAGAGACGTCAGTTGGTGCAGAATGGAACGCTGTGGATTTCTTACAACAGCTCTTCCAACAGCCTTGACTTTGTCTTGTGTACGGGCAATGGTGGTCGTTCTAGTGATTTTTCGTCAGAGTCGAACAAAGTCCCTCAAAATTACGTACCTAGGTGACTATTGCATGAGCAGATCTTGCTGATGCTGAGGCCGTAACACTGTCACTGTTCTTATAATATGCGTTTTATGGCAAACGCGTAATGTTGAACGCTCCACTGCTTCACGATAACTAAATTGCAATATGTCTCTCGCACAGTTTTGGTATGTCACAAAGGACGTGAAACTATATCAAATAGTCAATTTGCGAAATTACTTTACCTAAGAAATACAGAAAACGAAATATTGTAAAAAAAAAAAACAATATTTCGGGCGCCATTTGTAAAATATGGAGGCAACGTACCAAGTTCATATAAAAACTGTGTTAAAGTGCTAATTTTCAAAACTCCTGTATTTTCTTTCATGTATGTCCATTTTTAGCCCTTGGCTTTTGCTGGTACAATACAATACAAGGGGAAATTGCAGAACTACAAACAGCCAAAAACATAAACGGTGCAAGCTAGAAAAAAAATGAAAATAGCCTTTCTTGTAGAGAATTTTGTGTAGATTATTTTTTGTAATAACACATTTTGTTCTAAAAAGGGTTTCAAGCGAGATATTTACAAATAACTCTTGGCGCCATTTTTTTTCAATATGGTGGAGCTAGCGGCAGCGTCCAAGGTCGTAAATTTAGTATATTAGTACATAAAACTTTGAAAATCTCCAATTTTCGAAACACTTTTATTTTTCCAGGTAAAAGTACATATTGCTTAGACTTAATGACGTAAATAGTTTTTAACGTCTGAACGTATTGTCACTTTTGTATGCCTTAATGTTTAAGCATTATTAATGTGTAAAGAATGTCCCGACTATTATTTTGAAATTTTCACTGCACAATAACATAAGGAGGTTCTGACGTCTTGTGTTTTCAAAAATGAAGCATACCACCGAATAACGCTGTATGGCCCATTGTGAAATGTGCTGAATTGCTAGTGGACTCATGTACGGAACGAAATATTTTTTTTAGAACCATTCGCCCTCACAACCTCTCTTAGGACTTCCGGTCCGGATAGTGCACTCTTGTGCAGACGCAGAGCTTAAACTACAAGTAACCCCGACATGCGCTTCTTCCTCAACTCGCAGCTTGGTCTGGTGGTTAATGTATCGGGAAGCTGACTATATCATGTTGCATGTCATTCTCTTTAGATCAAACTTAACATTTCAAGAATATCTTCAAAGGAACACCATCTTCTTCCAGGAAATCGTACGTAGAGAAAACGTGTTCACTTTCGTAGTACTCAAAATTTGGGGCCAATATGTTGTATACCACAGACCTTGAAACATTGACACAAAATATTAGTTTAAGAAAAACGGAAATTTTTCTCATATATATAAGTAATTCATTTCGTAAATTCTTTTATGCCTCGAAGCGCCAAAAATATTTAAAAACCTTCCAGAAAACAGTTTATTCTCGGAGTAAGTGGAACGGAAGTGCATTAGTGTATGTTCAAACTCAATTTAATTCTACTCTAAAAAAATAAAACATAATCATGTTTGTTAATTCCCTTCCGTTTCTCATATTTACTTTCGAAGTTTCCGAACCAAGATTTGATACATAAATAGTTTCACTTGTAATTAATATACAAAAAAAAATAAAAAGTTATATTTGTATTTTACAGTCGCCTCCAATTTTCCAATAAAGAGTAGTTGCCTTTAGAAAGGAATCATCTTTGAACTTCCAATAGTTATACGAGGACCAAACTCGTCCTTCAACACATCCAACAAGGAATAGTTATAGGAGGACCACACTCGTCCTACATCCAACAAGAAATAGTTATAGGAGGACCACACTCGTCCTTCAAAACATCCAACAAGATATAGTTATACGAGGACCAAACTCGTCCTACATCCAACAAGGAATAGTTATAGGAGGACCAAACTCGTCCTACATCCAACAAGGAATAGTTATAGGAGGACCACACTAGTCCTTCAAAACATCCAACAAGATATAGTTATACGAGGACCGTACTCGTCCTACATCCAACAAGATATAGTTATACGAGGACCAAACTCGTCCAACATCCAACAAGGAATAGTTATAGGAGGATCACACTCGTCCTACACCCAACAAGATATAGTTATACGAGGACCAAACTCGTCCTACATCCAACAAGATATAGTTATACTACGACCACACTCGTCCTACATCCAACAAGATATAGTTATACAAGGACCACACTCGTCCTTCAAAACATCCAACAAGATATAGTTATACGAGGACCAAACTCGTCCTACATCCAAAAAGATATAGTTATACGAGGACCAAACTCGTCCTACATCCAACAAGGAATAGTTATACTAGGACCACACTCGTCCTACATCCAACAAGATATAGTTATACGAGAACCAAACTCGTCCTACATCCAACAAGATATAGTTATACGAGGACCACACTCGTCCTTCAAAACATCCAACAAGGAATAGTTATACTAGGAACACACTCGTCCTACATCCAACAAGATATAGTTATACGAGGACCGTACTCGTCCTACATCCAACAAGATATAGTTATACGAGGAATAAACTCGTCCTACATCCAACAAGATATAGTTATACGAGGACCACACTCGTCGTTCAAAACATCCAACAAGATATAGTTATTCGAGGACCGTACTTGTCCTACATCCAACAAGATATAATTATACGAGGACCAAACTCGTCCTACATCCAACAAGGAATAGTTATACGAGGACCACACTCGTCCTTTAAAACATCCAACAAGATATAGTTATACGAGGACCGTACTCGTCCTACATCCAACAAGATATAGTTATACGAGGACCAAACTCGTCCTACATCCAACAAGGAATAGTTATAGGAGGACCAAACTCGTCCTACATCCAACAAGGAATAGTTATAGGAGGA
>JAGDQP010003536.1:9711-39595 GCA_022664845.1 Lepisma saccharinum | reverse complement strand
GAATAGTTATAGGAGGACCACACTAGTCCTTCAAAACATCCAACAAGGAATAGTTATAGGAGGACCACACTCGTCCTACATCCAACAAGATATAGTTATACGAGGACCACACTCGTCCTACATCCAACAAGGAATAGTTGTACGAGGACCACACTCGTCCGACATCCAACATGGAATAGTTGTACGAGGACCATACTCGTCCGACATCCAACAAGGAATAGTTATACGAGGACAACACTCGTCCGACATCCAACAAGGAATTGTTATACGAGGACCACACCCGTCCGACAGCCAACCAGGAATTGTTATACTAGGACCACACTAGTGGAATTTCGTCCTAATGTCTTATACTTGACTTAACATGTTTTGAAGTATATATCTTCAAAAACGTGTCTTAACCTCAATTAAAAATGTATATGTACGCTGGCGCTTGAATAAATAAGTTGCTCTAGATATATTTTTAACTTTCAGTTCTTCAATTGCTTTTTTTAGTATTAGAAGTTATTTTGCTGGGGTTACCAAGTAATATAAGCTACGTAGGTGTGGAACACTAACGGTTTATTAGGTTCAAACCGTCTGTCGCTTCGCTGAGTGTATTGAGTCCACTAAGCTTACTATGAGTAGATGACGAGTCACATCTACGCAAAGGGTGAGACTTTAATTGAATGATTATTTTCCAAAAAATTCAACTCAACTATTAAAAGAGGTTAATATTTCACAGGATACATATATATAAGGATTGTCGTGAAATTTTGTATTCAGGAATTCGAAGAAATGATTAGTTATAATTTAAAGTTAAAATTAATTTCGAAAACCATGAAAATGTTACACATTTTATTTTTTAAAAAAAAATATGATATCCGAGGTTTCAGGAGAAAGATGAGTCTCTGTAATAGAAAATTATCAAAATCGACTGGCCAAAACTCGATCAATTTGAAATTATAACTTGGCTTTCGCCTAATTCCTTACTTGAGGATTTCCTACGATGCATGAATTTGCTTCTGAAGTCAAAAGTTTTGACTTCTCAAACAAAGTTTTGACTTTTGCTCTTTTGACAGCTCAAAGTGTCATAACTTGAATAGAATTTGAACAAAAACAGTAAATCAAAGTACTGCGTATACTTAGGAGGAAGTGTTGGAAGAGAATTTTCATAGAAAAATGTTGTAAGTTCCATAGGAAAGAATTAGTGGATATAGCTGGGGGCCATAATAAAACTATTAATCGTGACAATATTATGAGAGAAGCAGAGATGGACATCGTACAGAATTGCAAGGACTCCGCTGGTTTGACAACAGACTTGGAACCTAATACAAAAGAAAATCAATAATAATATATAAATGTTGAACACAGCGTGAAGGATAATTTGATACTAAATTACCCTATAACAACGCTATATACATTATTATTCGCTTGATACAGAGCGGAATTCTGGAAGAAACCAGTGTCGAGCACATGCTCTTACTTCTTATGTCACCTTCGAACGTGAAGGTTTTTCGGCAGCCTGCGAGATTCTGATAACTTTGTTCGGTTAGGTTTAAATTAATACAGTTCTGGTTGTAATAACAACAATAAATGATGTCTTGCTGGAACTGTAATGACGACCTCTATATTAAGATGCTATAAATTTGGTGAACTGTTGCTATATGAATTTAAGAGAACATAGAAACAAGGAGTAAAATTTAAGTTTCCAATAATTGCTCTTAAGTTTGAGCATTCCTTGTGATGTAATTTTATTAAAGATTATTTTTTGCTGGTTTATGCCGCTATAAAACGGCACAGTCTCACCAAGGAACTGGCCGAAATCAACAGCTGAGTTACTCACAGAGCTTCGGATTTGATGTGCATTGTATATGCCAGTTTCTGGCGTTTGAGGGCAATGACAAACATAAGACCCGGAAGCATTTCAGAGTATCAAGCTTGCGCAACATTTACACATGTACTCAAATATCTTCAAATTCTTTATCAATCAAAGTGATACTTTTTAGTGCTCCCTGGAAAAAACAAATGAATCAAGGTAATTTATAACTATTACGCAGTAGCTTTGCCAGACTCTACGATTCGGATGGAAATATATGATAATTTATGTTTAAATACAAAGTGGCCCGCTTAGAACTATAACAATTGAAAGTGGCATAACATTTTATTTACAAAGATATATCGTTACAACTTTTTACACACACACAACAACTCAGAAAGTTTTTTTTTTTGTTTTTACAAATGAAGGAAATTAATGAACGTGTGCACCGTTAGTTGTTCGGCAAATGTCAAAACAGTATTCCGCCTCAATCCAAACGTTCTCAATAATCTGTGGAGTGACATTGGCTTATTGTAATCATAATTCCTTCACGAAAGTTATCCAGACCTTGAACCGGAGTAGAATAAACCTGGTCCTTAACAAATCCCCATAAGAAAAAGTCACACACAGTGACATTTGGTGATCTTGGGGGCCATGTTATGAGTTTTGAACCATTTCCAATCAATCTTCCATTGAAATGGTCATCGAGGAAGTCTACGACGACAGAAGGAAAATGACATGGAGCTCCGTCTTGTTGGAGGATGACTCCGGCTGGAAGTTGGGGCAAGGCATATTGTGACACCATGATGTAGACGAAAACGTCTCTGAACAAGTTTCACAGACTTCAGTTCAGACAGTCATAACACGCGAAACACCTTCTGTTGCGGTGCCCACATGATAACTGGCTAATGGCAGGTAAGCAATAAGATTTTAACAGCTTTGTGACTACTGCGCAAGCGCAACTGGCACTTGATGCATTGTTAACAAAACTTTCTGAGTTATTCTCCACAGTGATACAAGCATACCGTCATTCTAATAATTTGTTTCATTGTTATAAATTTTTGTTTTATTATAGTCCTAAGCAGGACACTCTGTATGATGTACATTCTGCCCCAAATGCACTATAATTTCAATAGGCATTTAAAAGTTTAAATGTTGCTTCTTTTGAGAGTGATATTAAATTATAATTGGATACCAGAAGCGGTTCTCAATTGCTGTAGTTTGTCATGGCATCTCAGAAGCAAACAACGAATATTCCCCGCAACTATGCCTCCACATGTAGAGTCAGAAGACAACTCCATCTGTCAGTCATATAAAAAACGCAGCAGCAATAGTATACAGTGGATCCGTTTTCTAGACCCTTGCCTAATTATTTTAGTACAGAATAGAATTAGAGTTCATTATAAAAGCTTTCGTTTCTGATTGTGCAATGCAACCTACAAAAATCCTATAATTAAGAACAGGCCTTCACAACTTCTAACTAAAATGAGACGGGCCAAACTGCTCCAGGAAAACAATTGCGAACCGCAAGGGTAAAATAACAACAATTACTTTTACTGCTACTGCTGCTGCTGTTACTACTACTACTATTGCTACTGCTGCTGCTATTACTACTGCTGCTGCTGCTACTACTACTACTTATTATTATCATTATTATTATTAAACAAACTTGAATTACCCGGATGATAGGGAAAAATCACCAAACACACTTGATGGATAGTTCAATCAGTTTATTTTGTCAAAACGTGCGTGGTTTGAGCTATAAAATAAAACGTTTCATAGATGAAGTAAACTATAATGACATTATTGATATTACTTAGTCCTGGCTAAAACAGATAGGGAGTACTTTGGACAAATATCTAATAAATATTATGTAGTTAGAGTCAACAGGCATACAGAAATTAATTTTAAAACCAGAGGTGGTGGTTGCTGTTTGTTAATAAACAAAGAACTACAATTTCAGCAAATAGATATACCACATGAAAATGTATATGTAATTATAGGATATAACCTGTATTAACTGCCTTGCATTATCTACAGCCAGATTTAAAGGTAAGCATATTTGATCAATATTGCAAATGGTTAATACAAGAGTTTGTTAACAAAAAAAAAATTTTGGTTATAGGTGATTTTAATGCTCCAGGAATAGACTGGATAACAGGTTAAATTTCTGCGACGATTTTTCATTTAATGAAGAAAAGCCGAAATGTTAATAGAACTTTCTTGTGTTTCAAACCTAACCTAACTAAATGAATACTATCTTCAGAATAATAGATCGAAGATATTGGATGTATTTTTAACAAATACTGAAACTGGTAATCTTTATACTACAGTGCAACCGTTGTCAAAAATATCATCGGCCATTTATTTTACTTTTTATAATGGGAACACACCTATTCGACACATAAATTCTAAAAATGATGTACAAATATGTAAATATTACTTCCAGCAAACAAATGTTAACGGTATAGTGAAATACTTCGTTCTGATTGGTGACAGTAAAAGCTTAAAAATGTTCGCATGCAGAAGGGTTAGTTCGAAAACTCTACTCAGGTATAAAAATAAGTTTCAATATTAATGTTCCGAAAAAGAAGGTAAACTATAATACAGAAAAATACATATCCCTGGATGGACAGAAACCTAAAAGAATGATAAATAAAAATAGTACACTATTTGTTAAGTACAAGCAAACCGGTGACCCTGTGTGGTACAATAAATATGCCATCCTAAGAAAAGAGGTAGAAAAGAAGCACACCAATGTGGCTTTTTATTTAAATTAGTATTGCATTCATAATCATGACGAGACAAACTTTTTAAAAAAAAAAAAATATATTGAAGAAAGTAGCAGGTTCTTTCCTTTTCAAACACAACAATTTGATTCAGGCAGTAGTAAATTACCATTAATATTTAAATCGTGAATTTAGTCCTAACTGTTTCTCTACAATTCAAAATACCTCCATAAATGCGGTGCAAAGTAACCCCTTCTTCTGGTACAAATACTTTTTGTTAAGTAAATATAAAACGTAAATAAATGAATGCGTAGCATGTTCTAAGTATAATATGAAAGTAGGGGAGAGGGGTGCACCTTTGAACACGTTGTTGGGTAAATTTAATTTTGCTTCCTCACACTCGGAGAATTTATTCAGAGAGATAGATAACACATGTATTGGAACGTATACAGCTCGCCCAAGAAAATGACTTACTTCATTGGCACCATAGAGCAAGGACAGGAACAGGGATCGTTCAAAGGTGCCCCCCTAGGGGATAGATTTGAACAGGGCTGGGACAGTTGTGAACACATCCTTAATTTTATTACAAGATGATTGAATTTCTTAGTAAATGCTTCTAGACACAAATACAGAAGCAAAAGAAAGTAAACTAAAGTTTTTACTAGCCATAAAAAGAATATTAACTTCGTAGTTGTTAATAAACGTTGAACTTGCTTGCTTGGTTGGATTGCATAACCATTAAGCTTACATAAACTTTGAACTCGTACAAACTTTGTTAAAAATGTTACACATAACCTAATTGAAATGATTTTACACTGTTAATATGTTGCAAACAAATCTTTCCTCTCAACAGTAAGTTTTAGCTGTAGGTACATACGCTGTACCTTGTTCAAATCTACCCCATCTTTTAGTTCAAAGCTGCCCCCGAACGTCCAATTACGCACATTTTGTTATTATGGGAGAAGGAGAAGGGTTATCAGAAAGCAACAAGTTCAATTTAATGCGTGAAGGAGTGTTCCTAGTTACTTCGTAAGTTAATATGGAAAGATATACTACAGGTCTCTTTTCTCCAGAAGCTTACAATCTCTGAGATAAAGTTTTACTGCCCTATATAAAATTAAAAAAAGGCTATGCAATTTTACTTTGGTACCCACAAATTACATCAAGTACCATATTCGCCAGGTAACGCACACAAATGGTCAAAAACAAATGACAGCTGTGTGGTATGATGTCTGCAATTTATAAATGCTGGACAAAAGAAATTTCTTTCATAAATTAAATGTTATCTCAACTGTTTTAAGGTGCCCCCGCTCAAATGTCCCCCCCCTATCCCCTGCTTATTAAAATTTGATTTAGGCCTATTCTTAATATAGAAATTGTTTACCTTTCTAAACAAGCATAAAAACAAGTTTAACAGCCAACATGATATAGTATTATTAAATTATTCTTACCTAGGACACCAGATTCATGATTATTATATTTTGTTTACTTCCAGAACTTCCCCGCAAGATAGTATTTTAGTTGAGTACACTGCTAGATATCAAACATTGCTTCAGTCGAAATGAAAATCCCTATATGCAGAAATCTTCTCTGCAACCGCGTATTTTTTTAAAATTCTGTTAACCTTTTAGAGCGTGTAGTTTGGATGTCTATTACTAGGACTGGAATTTATCCGCCATCTCTTTGATTGAAACGAAAACTATTTACGATGTAATTGTAATTTATCCATTTGGGTTATAATTTATAAATTAAATAGAATGTTTAGTTAGTTTCTAATTATTCAATGAATGTATTAAATAGGGTTCTCAACTGTCCCGGTTTGGGCGGGATTAACGAGGAATTCTACGTCTTGTCACAGGATTTTTTGTTCCGGTACGGTTAAAATCTCGAATTCAATTTTCCATTTCTTGAATAATGAATACACGGTACGTTGGTTACAAAATAATAATAATAATAATAAATGCAAGTTTGCGACTATCACAACCGCAATATTTGGCAGTTTGCTAAAACGAAACAAAGTTTTTTTTTAAATAATTACAAAAAGACCGTAGTATGTTATACTCGCATTTCGTATCGCAACGTAAACTGTGAGGATTCGGTGACATTAGAAGTTAAGTGATCACGCCGCTAGTATTTTACAAGAAAATGTCGTTGTCAAAGCAGGTACCAGATTCAAGCCCAGCCTCACACACCACCGGCATCCCCGAAAAAAAAAAGGTGAAAAGGTATTGTGTGTTCAAGGATGATTGGTTGACAGATAATGCAGATTGGGGATAGTGGATTCGCAAAGTGGACGATTGTGTTACCGAGTGTACGTTGAGTATTTAAAAAAATAATGTGAAATATGAAGGCAAATGCGCGGTGCAAACTCATTGTACTTTAAAAGAAAACACAAGGATGGTTTGACTAGTGTCAGGAATTCAAATACTTTGTCCAAGTTTTTTGTTAAGATAATTTCTAAAGAGAAAAATCTGGTAACAACAGCAGAAGTTGTATCTGCTTATCACTGTGTTGCTCACTGTATAAGTACGGTGACCATACGTCCCGAATTTTAGGGCTTTGTCACGTTGTCCCGAAAAATGGATTATAAGTCCCGAATTTCATTAATTAATCTTAAACAACCTAAGTGGTAAGGTTGAAATAGAATTGGACACTGTTAAAACATATTTTATCATCTGCATCACTCGACGATATGTTGAACAAACTGTGAACTTTATTCTTTCCTTACAGACAATCTCTTCGTAGAGTGGGCTAAACTTAAATTAGCTAATGAACTAAGATGATTATCGGTTCTCAAGGACCTAAATCAGCAAGAGATAACAGTGCCAAAAATTAGAGAAAATGTGTGAATTCGTGCAGCCATTTCTTGGGATAAATGCTTCTGTAGAGAGGACATTTTTAATAATTTCTGGGAACCAAAAATCGAAAAACTGTGAAAGCCATGTTAATTATTCAAGTGAACAATTCAAAATCTTGATGTATCAAAACATTAAAAGAGCAAAATGCTTACAGAGAGGTAAGTTGTCTTCAGAGAAGTATGATTGGTTCAAACTATCAACGTCCACCACTCCAGTAAAATTAAGTTTAGCAGTTTGTTCTTAGCTTGTTTCAGTTCGAAGTTGACGGCAGCGCTAACTAGTGACGATGACTGAAGACTCCAGCGTGGGCGTATCTTGCCCTGTCTACTTTGGACGTCAATAACCCTCTACAGCACCGTATAACACAACCCTCGATTTCAAGGAAATAGTTCCAGATTCAAACGTATTTTCCTTGCGATTCGGATATGCAAAGGTGTGTGTGTGTTTCTAAAAAATGTCTATAAAGTTATTGCAGCACTCGTTGCAATTACCATATGTTCATGGAATTTGTGTAGTATTTCGTCTGCGAAGCTTGACAATGCAAGGAAGAAGAATAATTTGTCCAAACCTCGAAAGACTTTTGTATGAAAGCTACTTTAATTTATAAGCTATTTAAATATTTCTTTTAAATTAATTTAATCTTTGTATGAAAATCATCATAAAAATGAATATAAAAATATTTTTGGCAGAAATTGTAGAAAAATTCCTGTCTGTTTTATTTAAACCCAATATTGACCAAAACAAACTAAAAATTGTGGGAAATAAAAATATTTTGGTGTTCAGCACATAGCTGCCTAAAATTGATTTGTTATAACTGAAAGCTTTTAGGAGAAATAATTTTTAAATAATTGTATTATGTCAATTATCCCGGCATAATACGTGACTTTTAAAACTCATGAAATATTATTTTCTGTGATCAAGTTCCTACTGATTTTAAAGTTCATATTTGGTACCATTTTTAATTTAATTTTAACAGTCGAGGCAAATTTTAATAAAATGAATTTTTTATGCTAAAGTTATGGTCTAAATAAACATGTACTTCTTGGGTCGACTTTCAAACCTCCCGCAAATGTCTGTGTGTGTTGGGGTTTAAGACGTCCCGAATTTTGACCGAGAAAATATGGTCACCGTATGTATAAGTTACAATGCCCAAGACCGTGCAAAGAATTTATTGCCGAAGCTAGTTCCAAATTCAGAAATTTCTAGGAGAATATCGTGTGGTAGGACAAAAACTGCCAATATATTGAGAATGTCTTAAGTCCACATGCTCAAGAATGTCATTAATAATTTAACAGGCGAAGACCGTTTTTTCAGCATTGATTCACATGCTTCAAACGTAGGACACAACATATTTCCCCCCTTTTAATTGTGCAATACTTGAACCAGAAAAGTGGAATATCTCATGGTGCTTTGGACTTCTGTGAAGATGCGGATAAATTGAGTGAAGGAATTTGTGAATGCATTTCAATTTTTTTTAATGAATGTGTTAAAATTAACTGAAGTTTCAGCATATGCTGCTAACAATGCCTCAGTTAATTAAAAAAAAAGTATCAGTATATCAAAAGTTAACAGCCTACTAACTCATTATACAGGCAAATTGCAAATGCCATATTTTAAACAATTGTTTGAGATCTGCTGTAAAAACTTTCAACTTTCTTGACATCAATCAAGTACTTGTCATAAAAGTGTACAATGACTTTTCGTCTTCTGCCAAAAGAAATGAAAAATTGAAACAGTTTATTTTAATTATGTTGACCAAGAGAATAAAACACTTTTGAGGCACGTACTTACTCATTGACTTTCCATCTACCCTGCTGTTGGGCGGCTTTTGTTAAACTAGAAAGCTTTGAGATCATACTTTTTATCTCAAGGAGAAGAGGACTGTGTCAACTAACAATTTTACGTTATTGATATAATTGATTCATAACTAAAACAAACACATTTTTTGTTACAATAAGGAATTTTGTTTCATCTTATTAGGACACTTGATAGCGTAACTAAAGAAAATGGACTTTATATACGTAATTCCCTTTACTCCGTCTGTATGTACGTCCATTCGTGTCCAAAAATAAATATCAGAAACCACAAGGTGTAAAGGGGAGACTGATGTGTTGTTGAAGAGATCGTGGCTACACTAGCACAAAATTGTCAAAACCGTCTTGATTGGTGCAGTGAATTAGTGTTGCCAACTATTTTCTTTTTAAATCAGTTTTTCATATTACTTTCATTCCTTTCGACATATCTGTACCAACATTTTCATAAACATTATTTTGCCCAATAGAAAAATACTATGGATGTTCACGTCACTAAACCCCAGCTGTCAGTATTTCCAACCTATTTTATTTTTTAAAAAAATGAATGTGTGTCCGATACGCTATCAAGAGACCTTTTGAGTCTTCGTGATTGTCAGTACAATGGCAACGATCACTTGTCCCCCCCCAAAAAAAAAAAAAAAAACTAAGCAGCTATGGAGGATTCGGCACTTCTTTAGGCTCCTAGAAAGTCTGCATTCAGTTTTCACAACTTCTGTATATTATTTTTTTCAGGACATCATAAACTATCGAAATTCAAAATCTAAAAGAATTTGACCGAATGGCCTTTTCCATTGATTTTGTGCGGAGTCATTTCGTAAACGTTTGTGTAGTTGTGTATATTTGAACATACTTTGTACACCCCTAGTTACTACGATTTTCTTGGAAGGTGGAGGCGTGCAAAACTTTTAAAGGAAGTACAAAAGTCTGTACTGGTTGAATTAGAATTCAATAATTGAACACTGTCTAGGTTGACGGACCCGGAAAGGAGAAAGAAAGACAAAGAAGTTAAATGGAAGGCATAAGAAATACGTTCCCGCGTTTACATGTGTGTCTATGTTTAAGGAGTGATTTAAAAGACTTGCCTCCAATTTTCATTTTGGCAAAACGATTTTCTTCTTGTAAAATGTATCCTCATTTCTCGCACCACTTGTTTCAACCTATTTTAGATTTTCTCTTTTTTCATTCTTATGTTTTCCTTTTGGCTGATGCTGCTCCCTGGGCTGGTGACTAATAAGAAAAAGAAGACAGGAAGAAAGAGAACTGTTTCCTCTACGAAAGGAGATTGTTCAAGTGAAACGCACTACAAGAGAATAAAAGACATAAATTTGTTCACTTGACCATGACCAGATGTCACTTTTTGATAATTAAAAGTCATTTTCAGTTAAATGCAATATTTTGACTTCAAAGTGCTATAAACGAGTTGATTTCTGCTAATAGTAACATTAAACCTTCTGCTTGTTCCAAAGACAAAATTTATGGATTGCCTTGGAGGGATTTCAGAGGATTTAATTAATTTTCCGGAAGTTAATAACGAACCTGAATTAACAACAGGGTGAAAAGATTAAAGTAGCTTGAGTTCTGGGTATTTCAACGTAACGA
Source organism: Lepisma saccharinum (assembly GCA_022664845.1). Classification (NCBI taxonomy): domain Eukaryota; kingdom Metazoa; phylum Arthropoda; class Insecta; order Zygentoma; family Lepismatidae; genus Lepisma; species Lepisma saccharinum. The sequence goes on along the minus strand of JAGDQP010003536.1, from coordinate 28,800 downwards.
TATATGTTCTGTGATGATACAGAACATATTAATTTCTACTGGTATGAAATAACACATTGGAATTACTAATATAATAATTCTGTACATGAACTTAGAATATTTTTCCATTATTGAACCATTTTGCGTCTCTCTACTGTCCGAACTTAGCAAGTTGTGTGAAAAGATAGAAGTTCAAATTTGACTGTGTACAGTATAGCCCAGAAAATAAAGGTTTGATGTCGGGAATAATTAGGAGAAAGCTGAATTTTGGTCAGTTATTAGACCACTACTAGAGATGCATTACCCCAAAGCGCCTCTCCCCATTGTGCTTCTCCCGCTATCCCCAAGATACTACAAATTTACAGACTTTCAGAAATTGTATTATATCTCCGTAACGAATAGGCTTAATGATATGATTCTTTTTTTATAATTCCTAGATGTCAGACTTCACAAATGTTTATCTTACGTTTTGCGCTATTGCTAGTAGTTTTGCCGTCATTTAGATCAGAAGCTCAAAATAACGTTATTTTGATTCTAATTCTTACACTTTTTTACGGTGTAACTTACTTAAAACAATATCAAAAACATGTTTGAGATAAAAGTTGTTACCCGTTTCATAAGCTTTAAAATGATGTAAATATCAATATGGTACAACAATTACTGTGCTAGCTAATGAGTTAGCAATGAGTTAGCAAATTGCTTATCTTCTATGTGTGCCCTATCCCCATTAGGCTGTTGTCAGCTGTCAACGATTATGACAATTTGTCTTTGCTGTGTAGTGGAGAGTAAAATAGGTGATGAATTGGTGATTTTGGCGCATTTTCATGTGATATATCAGGTAACCAGATAGCACGCCAGCTTGCAACAAGGTTGAGTCACGTCAAAATTGCTATGTGTGTAGTGAAAAAAAGAAAAAAGATATAGGTACTTCAATTGTAAGCTATTTTCTGTACTCAGGAAGGATAAATAGAACCTCATAGAATTTATCATGATAAGGTTAGCCATATTTTTATTAGTTGTAAATTAAATTTAGTGTGTAATTTTAGTTTATATATATATATAGCTTACCTTTGAAGATGTGGTATTTCCAATTGAATTTTGTAAGTTATGTTTATTATTTTATGGCTCATACTGGGATAGGGTAGGGGAAAGAGTGCGCACTGAGAACCCCCAATAGTACTTTCTCTAAACCAACTTCAATGCAATCCATAATTTTGTTTGAAACAACCCTCAATAATGACCATAATTCTTGTTCCACGATTACAGTTTCTCTATCAAGATATTTTCTACGATGAGCACGCAATAGATCAAAATCAATCATTCTTCATAATAAATACAACCTACAGCATTCAACTGACAATACCACACATTCAAAGGTAAGTTCTACCAAAAACTAAAATTACCAACTAAAGGGCCTAGCAGGGTAAGATGGTGAAAAGTGCCTTGGAAGAAATCGTGATTAAATAATACTACCATATTCAGAATCACAAATGATGTCTCTCCAACTAATTTCAGCTCGAAAGATGCTAACCTAACCTCAAAATAAATTAAAGAGTGTTTTTGGTAGTTTAGCGATATCTCGATCGGACTTACACCTACAATGACCTTCCTTTTAGTGGTTCTATAACCATGAATTTTTTAAAATGTTTTAAAGTTGTAGAATACAACAAAAAAAACATCATTTTTGTTGTTTTGAAGACATTTTACATTCGTTACTGTAGCTCACAATAGTTCGTATGGTCCTCAAATCTTGCAAAGTTAATTTAACTCATTTCCCGACGTCATACAATGATGAAATTTTGCACAGTGACGTAAGCCGGATGACAATACAACAGTCCATTGTTACTTTCATATAATTCTACATATGTATATATTTTAAAAACATATTTTAATATTTTGTTAGTACAGATTTCTTTATTCTAAAATAAATACCATCCTGCACCGGAGATGGGTTTGGCTGGTTGCGGAACACTTTAGGATTTGATCCATAAAATATTAGCTTGAGAAAAAGTATGAACACCTAAATAACCCGAAAAAAATAATAATAAAGGACTTTCTCAACTGCGCAAATTAACGAGGACAACGCCATCAGTTGAGCACAGAGATTGAAAATAAGACACATGACCGGGCTTCCTACGTTACAGATGAACTGTAAATACAAGTTCGAAAGCGCCGTTTGACAGCTCGCCTTCGTGGACGACTACCAATCCGATACTGTAGCCGTTCCAGGTGGTTGTGCTTGCTAGTGCGGTAATCTGGCAACTCAAGGATCGCGGGTTTGAATCTCGTCTCGGGCATGGATGTGATTTCAACTTTGTTGTCAGTAGATAGGTAAATCAGTAAGATAAAGTTGAAAAGATTGACAGAATTAATTGAATAAGGAAAGGCCCACTTAGGGCGAACAAAGTTAAAAGAACAACTGGTCAAGACGTTGGCTTTTTGAGTGAGAGGTCTCGGATTCGAATGCCGTCTGGCACAACACTTTTTCTTTAAACATATGTTTATATGTTCATATTTAACAATTGCTAGGATGTGTATAAATAACTGATTACTACTGAAAGCCAGGATGTACCTGGATGCACACGGAGCAAGGTGTGCAAGGGTTGCACGGTGCGTCCGTAGGGAGCTGGGAGGTGGAACCGCTGAGGGACGCAGCCCCCGGTTAGCGGTAGGCATAAGCAAAAGTGTTGTTAAGGTTCTATTACACCTGTCAATCTTCTATTTGGTACACATAAAATTCATTTTATCCTTATCTGATGACAAACCCTGTTCTTTTCATTTACACGGTTGAGACAGTCATAATAAACAACTTTTTAAAGACATCCATTTCTTAAACAATTCGAAATAAAAAGTGACAAAAATTAATTTTGTTCATGCATGATTAGAAAGAAAAGCATGGGGCGCTCTTTCATATACTGTTACTTTATAAATTCTTCAATTTGCGCGCCCCATGAGTTTCTTTTTAATCATGCATGAACAAAATTATTTTTTTGTTATATTTTAGTAGGAATTGTTTAAGAAAAGGATGTCTTTAAAAAGTTATTTATTACGACTGCCTCCACCGTGCAAATGAACAGAACATTAATTGGAATCAGATAAAGATAAAATGAATTTTATATGTAAAAAATAGAAAATAAACAGGTGTAATAGATTGTTAACAACACTTTTGCGTACAATCATTGCTAACCGGGGGCTTGCATGCCCCAGCGCCTCTGACGCCCAGCTCCCTATGGACGCAACGTGCCCCCCTTGCACACCTCCCTCGCTGTGCATCCAGATACATCCTAGCTTGCAGTAGCAATCAGTTATTTATACACATCTTAGCAATTATTAAATTATAAATATGAAGATATATTTTTAGATAAAAACGTCTGTTCTGGGCGGGACTCGAACTCGAGACCTTTCACATAAGAAAACGACGTCTTGACCAGTAGTCCAAGAGGTGAACTTGCAAATTGCGTTTTCGAACTTGTATTAACAGTGCAAGTTACGTAAGAAGCCTTGTCACGTGTCTTATTTCCAATCTTAGATGGCGTTTCTCCTGGTTAATTTGCACCGTTGAGAAAATCCTTTTATGTACTTTTTTTCATGTTATTTCGGTATTCATACGTCTTTCAAGCTAATATTTTGTGGCCCAAATCCTAAAGACTTCTGCAATGAGCCAAATCCAGCTCCGGTGCAGGCTAGTATTTATTTTAGGATAAAAAAGTCTATACTAACAAAATATTAAAATATATTTTTAAAATATATACATATATGAAAGTAATAATGGAATGTTGTATTGTCACCCGACTTACGCCGCTGTGCAAAATTTCATCATTGTATGACGTCGAGAAATGAGTTAACGTTGCAAGATTTGAGAACACCACGAACTATTGTGAGCTACAGAAATGAATGTAAAGTGCCTTCAAACCGACAAAAATGTTTTTTTTTTTCATATTTTTTGTTATGTTCTAAATTTTGAGCATTTAAAAAAAATCATGGTTATAGAACCCCTAAAAATACATAACATATATTTGTTTCGAGCCAGCTAGTGTTTTCGTTTTTTTAAAATTCAATTTTCAAATTTTCTAACCACTCTCAAAATTTTAACTTTGCGCCAAGAAATTTGCAAAAATTACCATCTTGTAGAGCTCTAAACAATCTTTAATTTAATAAATAAGGTCAAACTACACAAAAAAAACTTTTTTTTTTTTAAGTTAAGTTAGCATCTTTTGAGCTGAAATTGGGTGGAGAGCCATCATTGCTGGTGCTGAATATAGTAGTATTTTTTATCAGGATTCTTTCCAAGGCACTTTTCACCATCTTACCCTGAATGATCCGTCAATTCCCAGATAACAGAGGTATAACTAACCTTATCGTAATAAGTTCTATTATGTTTTATTTGCTCTTACTGAGCACATAGATAGCTTAAAAGTCACATTACTTTCTCTCTTTTCTTCTTTTATCGCTATCCAGATAACAATTTTGACCTGACTTAAACTTACTTTGGGAAGTGAAATTACTTCATGCAAGCGAAGCAATTCAAGCCAAAAGGATATCGTAATGATTTCTCTTACTTGTAGTTATTACTTCGTAAGGTAGCGATGGGATCGTATACAACGTGATAGCACTGTCATAACAATATACGATATAATATTATGGTAGAGACCTTATGACCGTAGATCGTTTAATAGAATGGTTATTTGGTGAATAAATAGAGCAAATGCTTATATACGTTTTTACCGACACCAGTTTATTATAAAGTTCCAATATACTATATATTTACAATGTGTTGTACAGATAACAATCTGAGCGTCCCGAACATGGGCTCTGTAATTACTACTCTAGTGGATCACCTCTTGCAATGATATTTAACTTAGGTTTAGGAAAGGAGATTGTTCCTAGAAAGGATACTAACTCCAGTCCGAGCTAGCAGGTAAAGGTATACCAACCTAAGTTGGGGGTAAGGTGAGAGTCCTGACTCCAGTCCAAGCCAGGTAGAGGTGACCACTTTTCGGAGCGAAGAAGTGATAACTTCAAAGGTGATTGACTGGCCTTTTTATACCCTTATTTGTGGGCGTATCTTCAGTACTTCCAACACTTGCCGCTTGGAGGTTGTTGTCGTCTGCTTCCTATGGATGCTTAGTCAGCTTTATGTAACTTTTATTGTTTGTTTACTTTTGTGCTTAACACACTGACCTATTTATCCATATCCCATTACAATATAAACAATGTTGAATCAAGTCCTCTAGTTTGCAAGAATCAAAGCGGAAGTAGCCTTGCCAGGACAAGAAAGGAATAGAAATTGTACTTCTTCCAATAATTAAAACGTTGCTCAGGATAGTGGAATCGAACCGAGGACCACTGGCATAACAATGCGATACTGTAGTCACTAGACCACGGAACCACACGCTGAAATTCGTTTTCCAAGCGATATTTATATTTAGTCCATCATATTGTAAGAGATACTGTAGTAAAAAAATAGGAGTTGGCGAAGATTAGACTACGTTGAAATCGACCTGGCACGTGATGAAACTTCAGTGTACTGATACGACAGCGGAGGTGCAACGAAAATAATAAATACATTTAAAGTTTGACCAGATCCATTGCATAGTTGCTGGTTCCAACAAACTTGAATTAGCTTCGCTATAACAACCAAGCCACTTATGTTTTTCCAACAAGTTTGTTTCATGCTTGTTTCCTAAGTTCAACACATCAAGTTTAACAAGCTCGAAGCAAGTGATGGAACTTGTTACAAGCTGGCATGCTATTTGGGTACTTGATATATCACATGAAAAGGCCGTCAAAATTCATCACCTATTTTACTTGTCACTACACAGCAAAGACAAGTTGTCATAATAGTTGACAGCTCTGCGCCTCATTGCTACGGTACCTCATTAAATAACACAGTAATTGCTCAATCATATTGATATATACATCATTTTAAAGCTTATGAAATGGGCAACAACTTTTATCTCTAACATGTTTTTGATGTTGTGAATTTTAAGCAAGCTATACCGTAAAAAGTGTAAATATTAATAGCAAAGTAGCGTTATTTCGAGCTTCTGCTGTAAATAACGGCAAAACTACTAGCAATAGCGCAAAACGCATAACCATATTGATATGTGTATTGGTTACGGAGGTATGATAATTTCTGAAAATCTGTAAGTTTGTAGTTCCGGAGGGATAGCTGGGAAAGCACAAGGGGGAGGGGAGAGGAGTTTTCGGAAAATGCAGATCTACTATAGTAGTGATGTAACAAGTGGCCAAAATTCAGATTTGCTCTAATTATTCCCGACATTTGCTCTTTTTTGCCCTTTATTTTCTGGGCTAAGTAAGAATTTTTGTACATTCTAAACCTGAAAAGTAACTCTGGTCTTTACCCAAATACAAAGTTTCTTCTAGACATATTTTACAGAGGCACATGGAACCGCTCCTTCGCCCAGATGACAGGTAAGAATTATTTATTATTACATGATTCCAGAGAAATATTATAAAGGTTAGAGCTCTAAAGTTGCAGTATGTTCCTCGTACAGTATATAGGACAGTATACAGTAAGATATGCTCAATTTTCTGAATACAGGAAATGTTTACTTTTTATTTACTTTGCTTTTATATATATATTTATCTATTTATGTCTACACAGACTGATAAAACTTGATTTCTTTACCTTAAAAAACGCAGTTTGAACTTATATCTATTTTTGGCTACTGTCTCATATTAATTCCTTGGCAAAGACATTTTTACGTGAGAAAACGCCGCCTGATTTTAACACGACACACGTTTTTAACTCTAAAATTTGATTAAATAAATCAGCGCAAGTCTCCTGCCCCAAACTTGCAATGCTTCCAGTTCGAAACCACAGGTCATCTACAAGGTGTTTTTAATATGTTTAAATTAAAGGTAGACATAAAATGGGCAGCCAGGACATGGAATGCGATGGATAGGAGATATTTGTATACAAGTTTATCGTTGATGAGACATCCCAATTATCGTGCCTCTATGAATTGATCTCCAGAGAGACAAAGATCTGAAAGAAGGCGGGTGATACGTTTGTGACTTGAGAAGACATTTGAGAAGAGTAGACAGACATCGAGACAAAGGAAGAGAAACATTCAGAGGATAAATCAAAAGGTTATCATAGAAGGATTCCGAAAGAACATAACTATGAAAGATGTCCAACATAAAAACTTTCATCATCAGAATTTCCTGTCAAAACTCACGCCTTTTCTTGTCTCTTCTATCTTTTGTGATTTCTTTCCATTTCTCAACCTCGGTTATCATTCGAAGTGACAAACAATGTTCATATAGAAACCGGAAAGAAAACAGTCGCCACCCACACAAGAAAGAGACAAAATATCGAGAAGAAACTTCCTGGCAAACTTCTTAAAACTTTCCATCTATCCATCGAGATCTTTACACTGGCGAGACACCCTCGTACAACACCCAAGAAAGAACATAAAAGATAAAATAGGAAGATAGAAAGATATACATTGATAGTTGTGCTTGTGAGTAGCAATAATATCAAATGTCAACCTCAGTTTACTCGGAAGTACACTAAAAGAAGAAAGGACAACGATGAAACACGAAGAAAATAAAGGAAAAAAAAACTGGGCGATGTAGCAAAAGTAGCCATATCCCGCAGAGGCTAAGAAAATTTTCGTCATAAGAAAAAAAGGCAAGTAGCAAGCGATTCGACAAGACTTGTCAGAATTGTTGGTCTCTGTCTAGTCCACAAAGTTTTCCCAAGAAACAAAACCGGAAAAGCTACTATGTATGTGGGAAAAGAGGCACACACACACACAGAAAGAGAGAGAGAGAGAAATACAGAAAGAAAGAAAGAGAGAGAGAAAGACAGAAAGAGAGAGAAAGAGAGAGGGAGAGAGAAAGAGAGAGGAGAGAAAGAGGGAGAGAGATAGAGAGCGGGGAGAAGGAGGAAGTAAAAGTGACTAACGTCTTGGAAACATTTCCTCCCTTTCAAAATGCAGGACATCCACAGTGAAAATTTTGTCCTGGCACTCATGAATCTTACAGCGTCTCTGTGTGACGTTGAGTTTGATGGTGGAAGGAAAGGAGAGGGAAGAAGTTTATAAACTAACTTCTACTTTATATTATCCTTTACTTTTGCCTCTCTCTCTCTCTCTCTCTCTCTTTCACTTATATGTTTTAAAAAATATGCCTCTATGTTTAGTTTTTTTCAACACACATCCACACACCAAGAAAAGAACTTTTCCAAACTTTTGTTCTTCTTCATCTTAGATCTTCTGTCAACCAACTTATCTCATCCCCCTTTCTTTCTTGTTTCCAAAAGAAGAAAATGATATAACAGACAATAGAAGCGAAACAAGACTGGTGGGGAGAAAAAAAAATCATACACACAGACATCTGTCTCCATTTCATACCCACCAGCCCACAGATATTTCAAAATTTGTTTACAGTGTCTGCTTTACTTTGAAGAAACTTCCCCTTCTTACCCTACATAGTTTGATTAAAAGCTACAAGGAAGTTTTTAATTTTCTTCTTTGTTAAGGGTCCTTTGTAAAACTTCCAGCTTTTCTATTTTAAAAGGAAAAGAAATTACCGTCAAAAGGAATTGAATGACAGATTTTTCATAGTGTATAAGCAACACCGATAATATTTGTTAGGACTAGGATGTAGTTTTAGCAGTTAATCATATATGCAAACTCAACCAACACTGATTTCAGTGCATGTAGTAAGCAATATAAATTCATGACAAATTTTATTTATTTAAAAAGTATAATAAAATTCTATGAAACAGATGGAGCATTGCGTATTAATTTTTATAATTTAAGAAGAGAATCATATTCGGTGCTTTCAGTTTCACAAGGAAAGTTCGAAAGCTGGAACTTCGTTAAGAAATTGTACTTACAGGATTAGTCGGAAGGTGAATTTTTTACTACTAACTGATACACAGTCCCACATATTAACAAATTCTTGTAATAGCAATTAAGGCATTTGTGTCCAAGGTGATACAGTAGACGGAACATGGCACTACTGCCCTTCATCACAAACCTAATATAAATAAAGTTTGAGTTTCGAAAGTTTGTGTCGCGAATGAAGAGATGAGTTGAACGAAATAGAACCTAGAGCGGTGTTGCCATTTTCTCCGCCTCTCGCCCTTCTATGAGAACTAATAAGCCAATTAAAGAAGCTAAATTGGCAACCATGCATGGCGTATGACTATACGTGACAACGTATCCATAGAAACACTTAGCATCTTTGTCGTGTGCTGGTAGGTGTGGCTAGGAAATATTTTTTTGAATTTAAGAGTATATTTACTTTGCACTGATATGTAAATTGACATTACAAGTCAGTGGTATTTTTTGTATTACCGGGCAAAATATCCAGACTTACATTAGTGTTTTAAGAAACAGTTTTATGAATGGTAAAAAACTAACTTTGGTGTTTGTCCCCGAAGGAATTAGTTGTGGATTTGAATGGTTTAAGCCACAATACTTTTCTTGCTATATTGAAATACTCTAGTGGAAACGCAGTGAAGATTGCCCAGTAAACTTCGGCCGATTTCAAAGATATTCACAGCACATAACGTGTGTGTGTGTATCAGTTACACTGATCTGAGTCTGAAGGTCACAGTGCAGTCTGCATTAACCACGTTATCTAGCCCTTATCGGAGTACATCGAATGCCATCTGCCAACGTGGGAAGTATAATTTGGTGTGCGATTCCCTTTTGTATGTGGATAAACCGTGTGTGTCTGAAATGCCAGGAAAACAACAGGTAATACCTAGAGTGCAATTAAGTGATTTCGAACCGAGCTGTTAATGAGGCTTTCAGAGTCCGGCATGACGTTGCAGAGAACTGGAATTCACATGGGCAGGGACCAATCAGTGGTGCATCGGTGGTGGAGATAATAGGGCAGCGAAGGGTCCCACAGCAGGTGTATTGTCCAGGCATGGACGGATTTATAGGGGAGTAGTGCCCCCGAGTCATTTCAGAATGACTTGAAATGTTTCATTGTAAACGATAGCTTTTAAAGTAATATGCCCCCCCCCCCCCCGCCCAGGGTCAATCTTCTAAATCCGTGCATGTGTTCAGGTGACGCGGTGAGACAGGGACGCGCCCCTGGACAGACGCATTGTGAGGGCCGGCATGACTTATTGGACGGCGACCGCCACTGCAATTATGGCCTAAACAATAGGTTTTTTTTTTCATTCCTGTGTTTGTTTTGCATCTTTACCCTGATATTTGCTCATCGCCGAGAACGCCCCTGGTACTGTCGGGAGAGACTGCATTGAGGAGGCGGATGGGAATCAGGTGTATCCAGCGATGATAAATAGGTCTGTCATGGATAATGTGACGGTCATGTACGTGTCCATCTTCTGTGCTCACTCTCTGTTCAGGACCCCATGGCATATGATATAGACACAATAGGCTAAACATCCCAATCACAATTAGTATTTATTGAGGGGACATTGACGAGTGCCTTATACATCCGTGACGTCAACCATCCTGTCCTAACGTATCTGGACACTGTGGGTAACTCACTCTAACAGCAGGATATTGCACATCCCTATTTCACCAGGAAAACCCATCATGCTCTACACGGGGTAAGTCTTCTACTCTGGACTACCGAACCGGAGTCCCATCAAACACAAGGGGGACAAGCTGGGCAGGCTCGACTTCCATCCCCCTACTCACCAACAGCCATCGCTCAGCTACGCCAAAATGTAGAGCACGCGTACGATGTCATGTTTCAGAGAGACATTCAGAATCTGCACAATAGGTTACACGCCAGAATGGCTTCTTATGTGGCTGCGCAGCGGGTGGTTACACCTGTTATTAAGGTATGCTAAGGTACAGACACCCAATATGGCCTACCAAACTTTGAAACTGTTTCTAAGTGTTTGTAACGAGTGACGTGGAATTCTCATGGACATAGTCAAAAGACACACTTAATAGAAAGTAACCCTGAAAATATCGATTAGTTATGATTAGTTATGGCGTAGGAAATTATTTATATGGCCTATATGGTATGGTAACCTATATGGTCTATTTATTTGTGTGTGTTTTTTGTGTTTGAAAAACAAACAAGGATTACGACAATAAATATATACAAAGAAAACACACATTAAATAAAATGTACAAAATATTAATTTGAATGAAAAACAAAAAAAATACAGTAAAAGAATGATAGGCTTAAGTTTCATGTCATGATATTGATTTCAATTAGAAAGAAACTATACACAATGCCAATAAGTTCACATATATCATGTTTTATTTTTCCATTCAGTACTAACTATACGTTTAGCGACAAGGAAACAACACTGGAGTCAAATATCTATAGGCCATATTCACTAGCTTTAACACAAGAAATATTTTGTACAAGATTTAACATTAAGTGTTAAATGATTTGAAACATTTAATTAACCAATGCAAGTAGAATAAATTCACTAACTGTTAGTAACAAGGAATTTATAACAGCCTAATACAGACTTACGTTCTACACTACTTAACATTGTCCACAACACCGACTTCTCCGTCTGCTTAAAATACTTTTTATATATCTTCTACAAAAACAACTACTGCCATCTGTACAATTTAACATGTATTATAACTAATACAGCGAATATGCCATATTGGTATCTATGCCAGTATGGATTCCCGTACCTTTAATACTACCTACTATCGCTTTCTTCTTATATACCAACTTTGAAACAGCTACGTGAATTCCTTCTGGGTATTCTTCAATGCATTTCCACTAGTGTACATAAATAAAGGAATGGTGGTGTTCCGTAGACATGGTGGAGTAAGATCTATCGTTAGGATCAGCTAACGAGTACACTGATCGAACCGAAACTGAGATTTCTTCGTCAAATTTCCGTTACGATCCAGATAGACAAAGAGGAAATTGTATGAGTTTACGTTATTGACTAAGTAAGGGTTTAGAGAAAACAGACAAGACTGCACTCTTGATTAGCAAACGTCCCAAAATCGAAAGGGTTTATGAATACTAGCAAAGAAAGAAACCCTTTCACGTTGTATAAAACACCTGTTAGATTCCTTGTTATATCTCATAATATAACGAAAAGATTTTGTCTAACATTTATTTTCATACTGACAATGTATTTAATGTCTTCAAGTGCTAATATTTATCAAGTAGCTATATTTCTTCTCATCATCAAAAGTAATAATTATGCTCGCTCTTTTCGTACATATACAAATGTCATTCGGAGAAGAAGAAAAAAGACAACCTGGAACAAAGACTGGTCTCTACTCAAAACCAATTTTCTTATTACTCCATTTCAAAAAAAAAAAAAAAAAAAAAATCCAACCCTCTTATTCATCTCCTCAGGTCTACATCGCTCCACACCCTCTTTCATCGTAATAAGTTAGAGTAATGTGTGAAAAGGAAGCTGGAGTTTGTTTGAGGCAACATGATTCAGTTTCTCTCTCTTTCTCAACCTCCACCCCCTCAGCTTCTTGAACCTTCTCTTTCTTTCCGTGTTTTCAACTCCTTTCTTTACATCAGTCCGTTACATTTTCCCCTTTTAAATATAAAAAATCCATCTTTTTCATCCTTGTCTTTGTAGCAATGTGAAGTCTTAATAATGCACTGTGCATAAAAGACAGTCTTGTCTTTCCCTTTTCGCAAAACAAAAAGAAAAAAGGAAGAGACAACTATGAAAAAAACAGAGCAAAATTGAAAAGAGGAAATAGGGCGAAATCCTGGAGGAATCAGAAGAGGAAAATGTGGAAAGAACAAGAATGGCGAAGAAGAACGTTCAAGAACTGAAGAAGAGAAAAGTTTTATATATTTGTCTGGGTATGGCTGTAGAAGCTTGAAAATTAAAGATGACTTCATGCCGTTCGTTGATGATAAAGAGAGAAGAAAAGAGCGAAAATGAATATAGAAAAAAGAGAATAAGAAGAAAAGAGTGATGGTATGTCGACGACCATATGGTGCAGAAACATTTAAACGAACAAAGAGAAAAGAAAAAAAAAGTCTTACCATTCCTCTCATCCCTAACCGCTTCGTGCAAACGAAACTTTTCTGTCACTTTTGTAGAAAAGTACTAGAAAGAGAAAAGATAAAAGAGATATGGAAAGAAGAATAAAAGGAAAGAACAAACATAAAGAAATCTTTTCCTTGAATACTCGAACACTTCCTCTTCTATCTCATCGTCTCCGGAAGAACCATGGATTCCTGCTGTCATTTCTAGATGTCAAACAAAAGGATTTCTAGAAAGACACTGTGTGTCCTTTTAGATTTTAAAAAGGCTTGCGACTTTCTCTCTCTTTTACTACTTCAGTAGTTATGGTGAAAACGGAGAAATGGACTGTTTTATTCACTTATAATTACAATCAGTGCATAAATAAAGCAAATATCAGTGTAGGCATCATCGACGATGCGGATTTGTTCTTCAATAACAATGTATTTCTATTTGCCCTCTTCCCTCACACACAGCAAGAAGAGTATCAAATGAAATTTAACTTATTAAATGATTCACATAATAATGTTAAAATTGTTACTAAGGGCAACACACTTAATGCACTAACCAGTACAGATATAATTGAATTGAATTTATGGTCTAGATATCTTTCGCTCATTCCGGGATAGCATAGGGAAGAAAATAAGACAGAGCCTAATTTCGAGATACTATTCTGACATACCTTGATGTGACTGAGGCAAACCTTGGAAAAATCTCAATGAATATGACTGACCGCTGGGGTCGATCCCAAAACCTTCCGAATCAACGCTCTACCAACTTAGCTATGTTGCTAATATAATCAATTGTCAGGTATAAAATCTTTAATACCGCATCATCATTTGGAAAGACATGTATATTATTTTTTTGTTACTATCGTTCGGTAGTGAAGGTTTAGATAGAGGAATCACACTTAGTGTTTCTTTCAAAGGGGTGACTAGGGTGTATTACAGCCCCGCCAGACTGAGTCAACCATCCCTCCAATTAAAACCAACAAAGGTTCTACTAGCATAATTCTAGTAATAATTGTAATTACTATTCTATTCTGTAATTATTGTATTCTAGAATCTAATAATTGTAATTATTACAACCTTTGTAGCGAAGCGAACAATAAACATCGGAAATTGAAAATTGAAAAAAAAAATATCATATGTCGCTCACAATAAATCAAATTTCCCTTGTAATACCTATTCAAAATTTGGTTTCTGAAACTCTAACATTATGCAGAGATGCCTAGTAATAGCGAAGAAAATAAAATCCTTAGTTTTCGAGGTAAGTCGAGTAATGATTTTTCGAAGGAACAAGACTTTCTGGATGCACTGTACCTGTGTACACAGTAAAAACTGCATGTGGTCATTCAACACTTTTCGGCGTTTGAGCGAGACCACCACATTTTTTTTTTTTTTTTTTGGTTAAATCAACCCAACACACAGCGTTGAATTAGACATCAAGTGTTTACCAGTCGCCATCTTTATCGCTTGCTTTCATAGAAATTAAACATGTTTTCAATGAATGGGAATTCTAATTGTTAATTGACAAATAGAAAAGTGATTTAACAAGTCATAAATCGTGCTAGTAACTTTGTTTGTGTTTGGGGTTCAGGAATATATCTTTTATCTCTATATTGTTTGAATCTACTGCTTTCTCTCTCTGGCGATTTACTGCAGCCGATCAAGATAGTTGAGAAGGTTAGGGTGCTAGTCCATTGACTCCAAGATCATGAGTTCGAATAAATCCTGCCTAGGGTATACATGTTTGTATGTGTGATTTTTAACTTAGGATTGAAGTAGCTAGAGTATATCAGTCGGCATTCCGCTATCTGCCACCTGGGAAGGTGCCTGGTGGGAGACCAGTAATTCCACCCGGTTAATGATAACAACAAAGATATATTTTATGAGCAGCTAGAAAGATTGTTTGACCTATTACCGAATTATAATACGAAAATTGTGTTGGGTGATTTCAACGCTACGGTAGGAAGGAAGGAAAACTACAGACCTGCAAATACAGCCTTCACAAAATCAGCAACAACAATGAACAAAGACTGATAATTTTCGCGATCTCGAAAAACCTACTAGTGAGGGGCACGTACTCTGAACACAAAATTACACTCAAGTACACATGGATATCTCCCGATAGGAAAACTCTCAACCAGATCAATCACGTATTAATAGATAGGCGAAGACACACGAACATAATGGACGTTAGGTCTTACAGAGGAGCGAAGTGATACCGACTATCAGTCAGTTGTCACAAAAGTGAGGGAGAAGTTATGCATCGCAAACAGGGAAGGCAAAGGATAAAAACAACCGAAATTCGAAGTTAAACGATTAGATAATCCGAGCGTAAGAGCAGCTCACCAACTAGAAATCTCAAATAGGTTCGAAATCTTAGCCGACTCTAGTAGAAATAAAGATGACATTAATAATGAAATTGATGTAAGATGTGGGAGGCAATTCATGATACAGTGAAGGGCGCAGCGCAGCAATGTTTAGGTGAGAAGAAAGAGCAGAGAAACAAGCCCTGGTTTGTTGAAGAATGCCTTAAACTTCATGAGGAACGGAAACAACCAAGTCAACGATGGCTAAGTACTGAAAGCGAAGCAAATACCAACCACTACAGTAACGCAAAACGCAACGCCACATGCGGGTTCAGAAACAAAACGCGAGAATATCTGACCCAGAAGATTCAGAAGATAGCGGAAAAGGGTAAGCCAACATACAAGATCTGTACAAAGGGATACATTTGTTAAGGGAAGATTACCGGTTTATGTTACGGATGCTTAGGAATGAACACGGAGATCTTCAGGTGGATCGGACTTAAATTATCGATGTGTGGAAAAATTATTTCGACAAACTTCTTAATGTACACAACGAAGAACAAACAGAGGAATTTAAATTCTATACAACAAAACCGTGGATACCCGAACCCAGTGAGATTAAGGTGGAAATGTCGGTAGGGAAACTGAAAAAAATTCTAATCGTCGGGAATAGACAATATTGCAGCCGAATTAATTAAAGCGGGAAGAACGCCACTAATCAAGGAACCGTATAAATTGTAAGAGCTATATGGAGAGAGGAAGAGCTTCCAAAGGAATGGAAAATCCCAATAATAGTTTCGATTTATAAAAAATGGCTATAAATCGGACGGTAATAATTACCGCGGAATCTCGTTACTGCCAACAAAGTACTGAGTAATATCCTGTTAACTAGCATAAGCGTATATGTAGATGAAATAATTGGAGATCACCAATGTGGATTTAGAAGAAGTAGATCTTCGTTGGACCAGATTTTCGCCTTAAGACAAATCTTAGAGAAAAAATAGGAATCCAATGGGACTGTTCACTAGTTATTCATCGATTTTAAGAAAGCATATGATTCTATCAAAAGGGAAAAGCTATACAATATCCTGGTACAATTTGGAATTCCGACAATTGTTCAACTAGTAAGGATGTGTCTCAGGATCCCATAAGCAGAATACGGATAAGCAATAATATGTAAGATATTTTCGAGATTCGCAACGTATTGAAACAAGGTGATGCCTTGTGGCCATTACTGTTTTACTTAGCATTAGAATATGCGATTCAGAAAATAAAAGAGGACAAAAAGGGACTAACATTGAATGGCTTGAATCAACTGTTCGTGTACGCGGATAATGTAGATTTAATAGGGGACGATATAGATGCACTATAATGTAACACAGATGTCTTAGTAGAAGCGTGCGATGAGAAAGGTCTACAGGTAAACATAACAAGCCGAGGAATGAAGGAAATAGATACATAACAATTAAAAATGAGAACATACAGAAAGTAAACAAATTTAAATACTTGGGAGTATGTGTAACAAGCAAAAAGCGAGGTATCGGAAGAAATAGAAAGTCGCTTAGAAATCGGGTAACGCATGTTTTTAGTCAGTCCAGAAATTTCTTATCCTCGATTAATATCAGGAAAGTTGAAACTGAAAATAAAAAGAACGGTTATTGTGCCGCTAATACTTTACGGTTGCAAAAATTGGAGTACAACCCTAGCAGATGAATATAAATTACGTGTTTGAAACTAAGGTTTTGAGAATGATGTAGGGGACGAAACGGAACGATATGACTGGGGGATAGAGGAGACTGCATAATGAAAGACTTCACGGACTGTACGACTCACCCAATGTTGTAAGAGTAATGAAATCACGACGACTAAGATGGGCAGGCCATGTAGCTCGGATGGGGAAGACAACGCTTATATACCATTGTGGTTGGCAAACCTATTGGAAAGATACCGTTAGGAAGACCGAGACGACGTTGGTATGATAATATTAGAGGAATCTTCGAGATGTAGGTGTTCGTGATGAAAACTGACTTGGTCTTGGCCAGGATAGATCCCGATGGCGAACGTTTGTTACTTTGACGATTAACTTGCGAGTAAGCCTTAGAGCGAAGAAGTAAGTAAGAGTATATCAGTAGTCACAAGTATTTTCAGTAAAAAGGAGTACATAATGTAAAAGGAATTAAAGTACGCTTAGAGCAATAAATATTTTTTTAAAAAAAGTAATAAAATAGCCCAGATGGTACGACGCTGAACTTCTAACTCAGTAATCCATGTTCAAATCTTGTTTCAGGCGTAACGTTTCTTGCTACTATTACCGAAATCAACACCGTGTGCTATGTTAACAGAAAGAAGTGATATTCACACTGGGACATTAACACAGACATCTTTTACTGTGTATATGTGTGTGAGAGATAGAATCTAAAACCTTGTTTGTGTGAAACCCTTTGGAATTCTGCTTTTTCCGGAAGGATTTTCGAAAGAAATTAAAGTATTTAAGTACCTGCGCATCGTTAACAAGTGAGCGTGTCGAGTTAATTATCCGCAGTGTTGTACTGTATTCACTTTCAATTTATTAAAACAAATTTTGTATTTTGTAAAATAAACCATTTTGTTACTGTATTTCTGTATTATTAGGTGCTTATAGCATGAAAAAACATCGTACATATGGTTAATTTTTAATTTGGGTTTTGTGGTACGTGTCCGGTCCTATTAACTCCGGGTCAACGAGGTTCTAGTTTGTGACAAATAAATGAATGGATATGGAGGTTGTATGAACGTGGTACGTACAGGTAATGCATAATTTTTCATATGCGGAACCGTCTCACTTATTTAGTGTCAACCTAATCCCGATACTTATCCCATTCCTTTCTATATCCTACCTCTTACACATTTTTTTTTCATCTCATTTTCATCTTCCGAAAAAATATATTTCGGTTTCATGTGTTCGTTTTGTAATATGTAGTTTTTTCTGTAATAAGTTTGACATGGGTGATAGTGTCCTTTTTTGACGTTTTTCAGAAGTTCAGTTCCGGGAAAGGAACAGACTTTGGTATTTTTTTTATGCTCCAGGACACGAAAACCTAAGCGTAAAGTATCCTATACATAGCGGTTTTGTTCTATTCTTTGTAATTGTTGTTCATGTATGTTTTGTTTGTGACATTGAAGTTTTCGGGAATATTCCACGAATAACCCATAATTTCTTAGCATTCAGTGGGTTGAATTGCGCTTGTATCATTTTGAGCTAAGCATAACCGCAGAAGTGGTATAGCAGGTGGTAAACCTTTTTTTCCTTGTCTATTCTTAGTTTTTCGACTAAGCGGCAGGTCCTTTCATGTTATTTTAACCTTTTACGTTTACTATTTTTTTTACGAGGCAGAGTGAAAGCCTTTTTTAATAAATATTTTTTTAAAATGCTTGTTCTTGCCCAGAATAGGATCCTGTGGCGAATATTTGTTAGTGCTTCAATGGACTTGTGGGTTTCATAAGCCATAGAGTAAGTAAGTGAGTAGTTTGTTTAATAAGGAGTCTAATATAGGAGTGAGTCTCGTATATACATATATATAGCCGAGCTGGTCTACCGGTTCCCGTAATATCACCGAAGTCAAGCAGCTCTGGGTCTGGTCAGTGTTTGGATGGGTGACCGTTTCTGCACTCCAGATGGCGTTGCCTGTGCGGCGTCCACCCAATGTCGTGAGGCCAATTGGGAAGCTACCTGAATAAAGAGGTAGCGATCACAGTTGAGGGCTTCGGCTCTCCTCTCCCAACACGTCTGGTCAGCGTGGGAGCAGTAGACCACCTCCTCCCTCCGGGAGAGGCCTCATCCAGAAGTGGATTGAATATGGCTGTG